>LPNX011127865.1:30091-54242 GCA_001517045.1 Pseudotsuga menziesii | reverse complement strand
TTGGGTAATTGTGGGGAATACAACTCAATCACATTACTATTTACGTATTTTGAAAATTGAGTGTAAATTTCTGAAATTCACTCTTTTATTTCTTTAATTTCATTTAGTTAAAAAAATTCTCTTAAAATCAACCTCTACTCTTTCTTCATTCTCTATCAAATTTTCAACATTTTCAAACATACCTTTTAATAATAGAACATTTTCAATATAAAAGTGTGACATAATTAACTTTAAATAAAGGAAAATTCTTCATTTAAAATGAAGAACATTTAAATGAAATGCTGAATAATTTCTAAAACATATAGAAAAAATGATTCTACCTATAATCTTGTCAAAAATAAATAAATATATATAATAAAATTACATCCACAAGCTTCTTCATATAACCTCACGTCACTTTTAATAAAAAAGAAAGCATGGAATACTCATCTTTAAATAAATAAATAATAAAATTACATCCAGAAGCTTCTTCTGAACTCACACCACTTTCAATAAAAAGCATGTAATACTGTACTTTAGGTGAAGATAATTTATTAATTTAGAATGAGGAACATTCAAATAAAGTATTAAATCATTTTAAAAGTATATAAAAAATAATTATAACTATAAACTTGTTATAAAAGTAATGAAAAATTTATAAAATAATATAAAAAACAATTAAAAAAAGAGGTTCTTATTTATAATAAGATATACCATGAAGATAATATAAAATTTGTATTAAACAATAAATTAAAAAAGAAAAGAAAATGTTCTTATTTATAATAAGATAATAACAAGATATGAAAAACAATACCGAAAAAGAAATGATGTTTTTATTCCCATTGTAATATGACGATGAAAGAAAGATAATCTGTCAAAGGATAATGTCTCAATGCTTTTCGTATCCTCTTAATGGTTGCAAAAATTAAAGGAAGATCGTCTCCTAAAACTAACATGAGCAATCCTAATATATAAAATTATAGATTGAATTGAAAGAAGATAGAGAGGTACATTTACATAAATTTTAAAATTATATTGTTATTAGTTTATTATATATATATATTATTTATACATTTTTTAGCTGGCAATAACTATACTAATAAGGTTAATATGTTTGGATGTCATGTTCTCATCTCAATGAAACTACTAGTTAACAATGTTTCACTCATCTACTAGTTCTTCAAGTTGGGGAGGAGGCATTAAATTTTGCAATAAGAGAGCTATGAGGTTCATATAAATTGGGTCATATATATAATAAATATGGAGAAAATAAAGTGGCGTTGCTTCATGAAGACATTTGGAGTTTCATGGAGACCTTGGGTGGCTAGATTCGTCTTTACACATGTCATGACTTAACCCCAAATTTGAAATTATGAGTAATGGAACTTTCTTGGAAGGTGAAGAGGTGTCAAGTAACATGTCATGAGCCCAAATATTTCAATAGGTGAAGATGATTAACTCCCCATGGAAGAGGAAGAGACTAGGAAGAAACTGTGTGCCACTTGGAGAGAGATTCCCTGCATTTATGACAACAATGATGAAAGATTCTATGAGAAATTCATACCTGATTGCAGACCTATTACAATATGACATGTCAGGGATAAAAATAGCCTCCAATTCAAATTTGGAGGAAGATGAAAGGATGATGAGAAGGAAAATTGTCATGGGGGTTACTAAACATTAAGGATGAGTTGGAGGAAGCCTATGGGAGGGAATTAAACCTTGGAGGACCTTATAAGAGTTATAAAAATATGTCATGAGGAGGGAGAATGTATTTTTATCATTTTGGAATTTTCTTTAGGCATTTTGTAAAGCACAAGCTTGTCCATTGCACAGTGAGTGCTCACTCTCCCTGCTAGTGAGCCAATTTCGAGGAGGTTGGATTCTCATCCAAATTGGATATTGGGGAGGCCACCCTGACATATAATTTGGAGGTTAATGGATTTTTTTTATTGCATATAGGATTCTGCTACAGTTTGTGATCCATCACTCCTCCCATTCTCTCATTCCCTACTTCATTATTCCCATGTTTCCATATGAGGGTGCACTAGTGTGAATGATGTTTGCACCTTGTTGAGTCCAGTTGATGTCCAAGAATGGGTGAATTATTTATGGATTTATAATATGTATTCCATACTCTTTGTATTTATAAATTATTAGAAATACATATGCAAAAATGTCCACATTTCCAAGCTATGATTTGACGAGTTTCCATATATTGGTTTCCCATTTCAATGGAGTTGTGTCTCTGATTTGTGTTGAGGATTTTATCTGATGTTATATTCTATTGAGTGAGATATTTATATTATGTTAATGGTATACATTCCTTATTCTCTGTTTTGAACCATTACATATACATTTTATGATTCAAAGTTAAGTTATGACTGTCATTTCCCTTAAGAAAATATCATTGAACAAATGCATTCAAATGTGAAGATTTATATATTTTTTGAAGAACTTATAATAATTCCTAATGATAGTAAATGAAGTATAATATAATTACCCATACTCTTTTTTATCATTTGGGAGGGTCACATATAGTTGGAGAGCCATTTCTACCCACACCCTAGGGGGAATTTCACCACAATTTACTAGCAATTTTGCCATTTTTCCAATGACCCCAAATCAAGTTGCAAATGTCTATAAAATGATATAAAAAGGATATAGATTCCATTTATTGTTCCTAATACTCCTCATATCATTCTCTACCAAATTAGACACCCTCTTGTTCCATTTGAAACCCCTAGAGTCAAGACTAGTCAATACATTTTTTTCCCAAATTCTGTCTGTGTTTGGAATTTTCAAATTGGGTCGTTATAGTGGTATCATAGCATGATATTAGAAAATTTTGGATTTATTTATACATTTTTCTTGATGATTTCCTCCCTCCATTAGAAAATGAGACCGGAGACATTAATAGTAGAAGAGAAGAGAGTGAAGAAATTAATTCTAGGTACGAGGAGATTAGGAAAGAACTAGAATTTGGAGATATGGAGGACAAGGAAGATAATGAGGACCTTAAGACATTCATTAAGGAATATCTTGAAGGTATTACCAAAAATTTTATGCAAGGTTTCGAATTGTTGGCTAACCAACTTGGGGGAAAGTCAACACCCGAGAGTAGTAATAGTACACCTCATGATGAGAAGTAGACCCTTGGGGAAGCCATGTTTTCAAATACTGAACCTCATAACTGACCCCATGAATAAAACTGGACCTGCAATTCCTAAGTTTTTATATTCCAAAGAAGGCCCTTACACTACTATGATGTGATGGAAGCAACAAATGATTGACAACAACTAAGTGATGAATGTAGGAAAGTCCTGCCTTTCGATCAGTTCATTAGGGCCTCCCATTAGTTTAAGAAAGAAGAAAGTGGGAATAGGGAACCTCCTCTTAATAAGGAATTAAAGTATACCATGGGAAAAGTAACTATTCCTTCCTTTTATGGCTCTTTCCAAATTTCTGCTAGTGCTTGGATGCAAAAATTAAGTGTGTATTTTCAGTTAAATCCTATGGTTGAAGAAGATGCATTGAAAATGACCATTTTGAATATTGAAGGGGAAGCCAGTGATTGGTGGTTCCATGATCCTATAACCTTGGGACATTATTAAATTTTATCTTATGAAGGTTTCTCCCATGCATTAATGGAGAGATTTGAGATGAAATACCTTGAACTTCCTTTCAAAGAACTAGCACAATTGAAGCAAGTTGGAACTCCTAAAGCATATATGTTAGAATTTGAAAAGATTTCAGTAATGGTTTCTGATGTATCTATGTCTAGGTTTGTTTTACTATTTATTGAAGGATTGACAGAACCCTTGTGAGGTATCTTGAAATCCCACAAGCCAGCTACATTGAAGGATGCCATGAATTTGAAAAGAGATGCACATAATGTGTTTCCAAGAACCAAATACCCCCCTAACCCTAATTTACATTCCAAATTCAATGAAGGTAAGAAACCATGGAAAAAGGTCTCATTTTTCAAAGAAAATAAGGGAGGGCCAAGCAAAGAAGAACTTGGAAGAAAGAAACTATGATTCACATGTCAAAAACCTTGGGTTCTGGTACACAAGTGTGCAAAGGGAAATGCATACGACATTGAATCTTTCTTTGAAGATGAGGAAGAGGGGGAGGAGGAAGAAGCAAAAATTGTAGTTCAAGAAGAGGGGTATGAAACAACAGAAGAAGAAAATCCCACTCCCGAGATAGGAAAAATTGCAGTACTTTTAGGTGTACCTAGATTTCACACTGTGAGGCTCAAGGATAACATACACTACCAAAAGGCTACAGACCTAGTGGATGGAGGAGCCACTCATAAATTCATAGATATAGCCTTGGTGGATAGGATAAAGTTACAATATGAAACCTTCAATGTTTTCACAGTCATCATTCTAGGAAACAATGCCATTGAATGCACCAAATGGATTCCAAAGGTTCAAGTTACTATAGGAAATCATACCATCACTGACAATTTCTATGTAGTGAATGTGGGTGATACAAATGTTTTTTGGGAGTCCAATGGTTGTATTATTTAGGGGATAATATAGTGAACTATCAAGTCCCTGACACTACAACAAAAACTGGATTTAGCGTCAGAATTAGCGCCGGATTTTAGTGTACTTTTTCCCAATTTTAGTGAACAATCTGGCGCTAAACCTAGCACTATTGTACAATTTCATAAAACGCCGTCCATGGCATATTTTTTCCCATCCTTTTTAACATCAATTTTTGTCTCCATTTTTGCACCCAATTTTTTGCATCTTTTGTTATGCCCTTATTTGCGCCCAATTTTGCATCCTTTGTTACATCCTTTTTTGCACCTAGTTTGACGCTTAGTTTTGCATCCAATGTTGCATCTTATTTTTCTCTTAGTTTTTCATCGAGTCTTGCATCCTGTTTTGCATATAATTATGTGTCCAATTTTTCATCTAGAATTACATCTAGCTTTGCATCCAATTTTGGGCCCAATATTGCATCTTGTTTTGCATCTAGTTTTGCATCCAATTTTACTTATAATGTTGCATCCTCTTTTGCATCTAATTTGCATCTTGTTTTACATATTTTTTTGTATCCATGTTTTTTCCTGATGTTTCATCTCATTTTACGTCGTATTTTGCATCTAGGTTTGCACCTAGTGCTGCATCCTGGTTGATGTCTTTTTTTGCATCTATGTTTGAGTCCAATGTTGCACCCAGTGTTGCATCCTGGTTGATGTCTTTTTTTGTATCTATGTTTGAGTCCAATGTTGCACCCAGTGTTGCACCTAGTGTTGTGACTGGTTTTGCAACCATGTTTGTATATAATATTTCATCAAATTTTGTGTCCAATGTTGCATCCCATCCTGCATTCAATATTACGTCTAGTTTTACATCCAATGTTTCTTCCCATCTTGCATCCAATATTGTGTATCGTTTTAAGTTTTTGTTTGTGCCAAGTGTTTCCTCCAGTTTTGCACTTGGTGTTACTCATGGTTTTATGTCTGTCAATACACCATATTTTGTGCCCAATTTAATGTCCAATTTTACATCTAGTTAGGAGTCCACTTTTGCATCTACTGATGCGTCTAGTTTTGGGCCTAGTATTGCATCTAGTTTTGAGTCATTAATTGTTTCTAGAGTTGAGTCTTTTTTTGCATCCAGTTTTGCGATTAGTGTAACATCCATTTTTGTGTCCACATTTGCATCTGACATAAGTTCCACTTTTGCATCTACTTTTGTGTTTTGTGTGATGTCTACTTTTACATCCTCTTTTGCATTTAGTGTTGCGTCTAATATTGCATCAATCTTGCACTCCTACATTTTTTACCTTTAGAAATACATTGCAATATCATTAGGGCATGGAGTAATTGAACCACCAACCTCCTGCTTATAAGGCATGCGCTCTTCCATTGAGCTAGAACCCTTTAAGAATCGGGAAGATGAGTAATATTAACACATTAAATTTCATCATTGTCCCTAAAATATTGTTTCACCTTTATTGTTTTGTGTATAATTTGTCATGTGTTTTTCCTATCATGCCTATTGACATACATTTAAATATTATTATTTTTTCTCATCCAGAACCAACACATTTGAAATAGAAGGATTCTAAACACTTGCATATGGAAACTATTAGTTTCCATTCTGATAGATTGCACATCCACCTTGGTTTTCCTACAACAATGCCTACAGATGTAATACTATGTTACCAAAAATGAGAAATGAGAAATGCAAAAAGAAAAGGGAATGGTACATGAAATGGATTTTGGAGGTTTCACATAGAAGAAACAAGGAGAGAGAGAAAACAACACTAATGGTGAAGAAGAGCACGGAGATCACAAAGCCTGGATACAATAAAAATGCAGTCTAGGTTGTCAATGGGTCTTGATTTGTGGGTTAATTAGGTTTACTTACTTGGTAAAACTTGTTGTAAACAAGAGCTTGGTTAGTTTGTATGCCAGGTAAAACTTATTGTAAACAAGAGCTTGGTTAGTTTGTATGCCAGGTAAAACTTGTTGTAAACAAGAGCTTGGTCAGTTTCAACTTTGTATGCCAAGAGGTATTTAATAAAACCAAAAAATACTAGCAAGTCCTCTTTAGTAAGGCCTAAATATTTGATAATTAGGGTTAGTATTCCAACCAAAACAAAAAATATATATATAGAATTCCCACTTCTTTACACAAAGAAATCTAGAAACTGAGGACCACTTCACAGATTACAATGGATGATCAATGATCGACAGAGCAGGACTGAGACCTAAATCATGTATACAACAAATACAAATGAATTAAAATGGAACTAGGAAGAGGCTAGTCAAATGCCAAGACAACATAGAAAAAAAAGAAAATTTATCATGAAATTACACAAAAAAATCTGGTCATCCATACCTTCAATTGCAATTTGTGTTGTCGGTATGGAATAGAGCCAAGATTCAAGTGAAATTCAATTTCCTAAAGAATTGAATATCTGGCACTTGAAAAGGTGGAGAAGATGACAAACTAGTTAAAAGGGATTGAACCCCACACTTTCACAGCCACAACAATAATATCCATCACTCTCAGGAAACTCTTTTATTCCAGGTTCTCATGGCCGATAGAGAGGATTCCCCCAAAGGGACCATATCATATGCAAACAATCGTAGTGCAGTTAGGACATGGTGTAAAAAGAAACCATTACCAGCATGGGTGTTCTTCTAGAGGTGTATCTCTTTTTTCTAGTCCATTGGTTTAAATCCAAACTGCATCAATGTAAATCTGAAATAATTTCAGGGATAGGGGGCAGCCCTTGTTAAACCAATTAATGCTCCCAATGAAGTGAAAAAACCTCCAAGATGTGGGAAGTTTTCATATAACTATCATAGAGCCTCATAATAGCAACACTGACGTTCTATTCAACAATAATACTATGAAGTTCTCATGATTCATTTCCTAGTTTAAGTTTCTTTAAAGTCTTCATGCTTTGTCTGATTATCCATTTCACCTATTTGAAGGTATGCAATGTATTAAAAATTGAGGATTGCTTTATTTCTCTTGTATGCGTGGCATTTAGTTTTCCAATCTATTAATTTCTAGTTTTCCTAAATCACAAATTATGAAACTAATTTTCATATTGCTGCATTGCAGGCTTTATTCTACTCTGCTCTTCATTGTGCATGAGAAATAATGATTGTTGATGATGGATCAAAGAACTTATTGAGGGCTATAAATAGCAGGCTAAGTGCATTGGATTTTCATATCAGAGAGTATTATTGGATTGATATGATAAAGCTAAATGAAATTTATAGATACAAGACAAAATAATATACCCCTGATGTTGTCAACAAGTTCAATATTTATCCAGAGCAAATTCCATCATGGCTTGTTAATTGGATGCTTGATCAAGGAGGATTCCTAATTGGGAACCTTCAGCCTGCTTACATGGATTTCAGGTTGATCTCCTTGGGGAATATTTGGGCTATAGTAACATCTCTAACTAATCCAGAACAGGATAAAGCCATATTGAACCTAATTCAAAGAAAATGGGATGATCTTGTGGGAAGCATGACTATGAAAATTTTCTTTCCTGCATTGGAATATGAAGAGTGGCGAATTATCATTGGCAATGATCCAAAGAATACATACTGCTCTCTCCTTTGGCTTATATTGATTGTTAATATGCATGGTTTTGTACATCGGTATTTAGAAGGGAAGCATATATAAATTTAATGTCCAGGGTTGTGTTTGCATTCCGTGTTCACTTTTAATATTGAAGTCATATATGAGTGCTGAGGGACAGGATGGGATTTTGCAGTTGCATTCTGTGTGTTGTATGTTGGCATGTACCTATAGTAAGATGCTAAAAAAGTATTATGTTCACCTATCTCAATGTTTCCATCTGCTTCATTTTTCCTCAGTATTGTGTAGCATATCTTCTTTAGCTATATGAAATTTTGATAGTATTCTTGGTAATTCTCTATATATAATGTTGTGTATTTGAAAGTTGAAGAATAATCTATGTTTGATTGACATCTATGGTATGGAACTCCATGCTTTCATTGTAAATGATTTATATTATCATCTTCAAGGGGAGTTAGAAGGTTGAAAAATTCCTCTAGATTCCTTTCAGAGAGTTTCAGAGCACCTCATAAAGTTGGAGATATATTCAATTTTGTAGAATGTTAAACATTTCCGTTTAAAAGAGCTTCATCCATGATGTGAATATAAGTATATTTATGATACCAAATCCCTTAAAACAGAATTGGGTATAGATTGGTGGCCTCACTCAGATGACAAAGGACTCACAGCTACAGCTAAAAAGACACTAGAAATCTTGAGTCGTGCAAATAGGGCCTCTTGTCTTGCAGATTTTTAGTTGAATGCATTAAAAGCATGGATGACTATGTTAGCTTTGTCAATGTTTGACAAAAAAGTTGCGAGTTCATTCATGCTTGAGAGCTATCATACTTATCCAAAACAATGCCTATGCTTGTTATGTTTCTAGACCATAAGAATACCTACTTTCCTTGTTTCTGTTTTATAGCCTTTCTGGACCAGTTTGTTTTGGTGCTTATATTTTTGTTTGCAGTACCTCATATCGTTTCTTTTTGAACAGGGGATAGATTTAGGTTCAATAATCCTAAATGAAGCCTTCTTAGAAGAATCGATAGGGTTGTGCATTGAAGATCTTTGTAATTATCTATTGACATCAATGCAGTTGTTAGGCCCTCTTGGTGATCCAACAAATTACATGCTAAATTTTCTCATAACACAGGCCCAACTTTTGCTTATTATTGTGCAGTGGATGTGCATCCGTATAATGTCAACAACAAAGAGAATGCATGCTTGGCCACTCTATGCAAAAGTGATCAGAAAAGTGATCACAAGCCTAAAATTATTCATGGATATAAAACCATTTATTCTAGACAGACTTGAAACAATGCTTAGATGTCTCCTGGCAGTGCTTCTGACATCATTAGACTTTATTCATTTTCAAAATAAAGAGTACCAGGAAAGCAGAGAATCAAAGACAAATATGCAGAATGTGGCAGATGTCTTTTCTGATGTTTCTCTTATGAGTTTGGGATTTCTACTTGTTCTGTGCAGTTGTGTTGAAAAGAAAAATGTTGCAAACCTATCTTTAGCTGTAATTGATACACTCTTAAAAGGTTTCCTGGCACCTAATACTTGGTTGGTTGTTTTGCAAAAGAATTTTCCTATGCAGTGTGTAATTGGTCGAATTCGACATGATAGTTGGAGAGATTCAGCTATTGTAATCCTGAATTTATGTTTATCTTTAGCACGTGTGAGAGGAGGTGCTAAGATGCTGCAGTCTGCTAGTTTTTTTTCATGCTTGTCAACATTTAGTCACTTCCTACGAGATGAAATTTCATTAGGCTCAGGAAATAGAGAGGGTCCATTCTCTGTGTGGCATAATGGTAGACTGTGTGATGGGCTATGGGGTTTCGGGCTAGCTGTTGTAATAGCAATGGTGAACTCTCTTGGAGAAAATGATGCTGGTGCTTTATTTCTAGACAATGCATTGACCTAATTTTATTCTGAAAAAGATTATATCTTGTGTGCAGTGTATTCCCTTGACCTTCCAGCCAATGCACTTGGTAGGAAGAGAACTAAACATCAAAGGCCCCAAACTTCTCTCATCCCATTACAAGAAACAGAACATACCATTACTCTTATGTACCATCTTGCAAAGAACTGAGTGACATGGCTAAATGTTATGCAAGGTGCAGATTCAGAACTCTGGGAAACTTGTATACATCTACTAGCCTTTATTGCTAGAGAAGGTCTCATATGTACTCGAGATAATGCTAGGGAAAGTATGCTTTTGCGATGCCCTCCCCTTCAAAAGGAAGAAATAGCTGCACATGAAAAGCCTTCAATAATAAACAGGAAAAATGGATAGTTTGTTGTTTCAGCAAGGGGATCAATGTCTAGAAGAAGAAGACGTCCAGCATTGCAACAACCTGCACTTGATCTTGGAATGAATATTTTGTCATTATCTTTTGTTAAAGGTGAAGCTGAATCGGAAAATATTACTACTTCCTTTATAGAATACTCGGATTTGGTTTCCTTACAAGTGTACATAATAACTGTTCATTGAGATATGCAGCCATTTTGTTGTGTTATCCACTTATATTGTTATATTCAAAACAGTTTATAAGTCTAGGTGATTTTTCCAAGGCAAGCATGTCAGGTCAATTGCAATTCCTATTATTTTTTGCAGGAGAGAGAGTTAACGAGTCTAGATGGTTTGTCTGAGCTAGGGAAATGAGGCCAACTATAATTCCTAGTGGTTTTTGCAAGAAATCTAATGCATAGCACAGAAACATACTTATTTTATAAAAGAATGAACCACGTAATGGAAAATTGGCATTTCGAATTAAAGCAGGAAAAGAGAAATAGGCAAGGGAAATTGGAAAAGTTTTAAAGGTCATCTAGGGTCTAAATGCTAAACTACATTATATAGAAATCAAGTTATCAAGTTGCATGATTATGTTTACTTACAGAAAGAAGAACATAGTTGCTTAAAATCCAAGGTAACCAAGTTGGAATTGTACAGAATCCAGATGCACACACATTTTGTAGTGTTTCTATAAAAAAGAGAAACATTGTCCAGTCTGCAGACCATGATACAACATAGAAATTCATAAAGAGAAACAACATACAGGTTTGGGTTAAAAGTATAATTTGTAGACAGTAATCGCTTGGGCACAATGTTGTCTTAACGAACAAAAAAGGAAATGTGAGAGTTAGTTGACATATCATGTGTAAGAGTGCAGGAAACCTCATTTCATCTTTTCATCTCTTACTTCTCTTTCTTCTTGAATAGTTTGAGATCGTTACAACCATTTGGATTTCAACAAAGTGGCATTCAAATCTAGGGAAACTACAAAGATATGAGTCATGACCTGCAAATGAAAATTGAAGTACCTCGATTTCAATTGCAATTCCTAGTAATTTTTGCAGGAGATAGAGTTAATGAGTCTAGGTGGTTTTTTCGAGGCAGGGAAATGAGGCCAACTGTAATTCCTGGTGGTTTTTGTAGGAAATCTAATGCATAGCAAAAAAAAATACTTCTTTTATAAAAGATTGAACCATGTAATGGAAAACTGGCATTTGGAATTAAAGTAGGAAAAGAGGAATATGCAAGGGAAATTGGAAAAGTTTTAAAGGTCATCCTAGGGTCTAAATGCTAAACTCAATTCTATAGAAATCAAATTCTCAAGTTTCTTGATTATGTTTACGTACACAAAGAATAACAGAGTTGGTTAAAATCCAAGCTAACCAAGTTGGACTTGTACAGAATCCAGATGCACACACATTTTATAGTGTTTCTATAAAAAAAAGAAACATTGTCCAGCCTGCAAACCATGATACATCATGGAAATTCATAAAGAGAAACAACATACAGGTTTGTATTAAAAGTATAATTTGTAGATAGTGTTCACTTGGGAACAATGCTGTCTTGACTAACAAAAAAGGAAATGTGAGATTTAGTTGACATATCATGTGTAAGAGTGTAGGAAACCTCATTTCATCTTTTCATCTCTTGCTTCTCTTTCTTCTTGAACAGTTTGAGATGGTTACGACCATTTTTTATGTAAAAAAAGTGGCATTCAAAGCTAGGTAAACTACAAAGATATGACTCATGACCTGCAAATGAAAATTGAAGTACCCCGATTTAACAAAAGAAATCCCAATGGAAACTGTTTTGGAACTTTCTTTCCAAGACCAGTGGTATGGACCGTATGGCAGTTTTAGTTGGCTCAAAATAGGAATCCCTTCGAATCTATGCCAACACCTAGGAGTCCCATGTCTTTGAGATGTCCTAAAGGATAAAATCAAAAGAAAAGAGACCAGTGTAAAATTTAAATTGCTTGTGGAAACTCTCAGTCAAAGAGAATGACATATAAACGTTAATTGTTTCTACATATTAAGAAGTACATATTTTATACCATGTTTGGTGTTATATAGGGTCGTATCAAGTGCAAGGAGGGATTGTTGGTTGACCAAGCCAAGATACCCGTCATCATGAATTAACATACACCCAGGAATGTGTCTACATTAGGACACACATTTGGAAACCAATGTTGTCTTGTTGTTGTCTGTCTATGAACCACAATAGGCCTCTCATCCCCCACTGGTCATTCTCATAGGGGAGAGGCTACAAATAAAAGGGATTAATCAATGGGAAACCTCCATACGGAGAGTCGTGCATACCCACTCAATCCATATGGGTCCTTACATCATTACTTTGAATAGGATTTGAGAGTGAATCCAGCTGTGGCATAGGTTGGAATCATTCTATCTAAATCTAGCTCACCTGACATAGTGCTACAGTGATTCAACTATCCCATACAAGACACATAAAACCCCAAAATGGGCCACAATATATATATATATATATATATAGCTCAAGTGGTTGATTGTTGTGAACTGCAAGTAGAAGGTCATGGGGTCAAGTCCCTAGGCTGGCTATCTATGTGAACATTGAGGGCGTTGCTTGATGTCCCTAATTGGTTTGGTTTCCAAAACTGTAACCAATGGTTTATCCCAGGTACCATCCATGAAATGAGGGGAAGAACTTGGAGGGTTTCCCGTGATTTATTCCATGAGAATATATATATATATATATATACAATTTTCTTTTTTTTAATACAGAAATAAAATATAATTATGTAAACATCAAGATGGGCATTTTTTGAATAGTTACAAATTCCAAATAGACATTCATCAATGATCAAACACAAATGCCAAGAATATAGTGTACAACATAAGTTCAGAAGTAACCATAAACTGTAGGTTTTCCCTTCGATGTCATCAAAGTATTACATAGATAAAATGATAGATGAGATTCGAGAATGCCATGGGAAAATACAAAATAGAGAAGTAGATGAATCCATAGTAGTAACAGCAGCAGTACCACTACCGGTTGGACAAGGAGGAGGAGGAGGACCACTACCATCGATATTATTCCCATTCCTTTGAGCTTGAGTAGCAACCCTTAATGATTGAGGCATACTTTTTATTTGTAAAAGAACACTGATGTTAGTGAAATGACAAACACATCAATATAATGGTAGGCTATAAATGCTATATCATTCTCTGTTCTCCAATATCCTTATTTGATAGGGTTTCTGTGAAAACTTATGAGTGAAATGGGTAAAAATGCCCCATTATTTCACCGTTGGGCACATTTTTTCCATCTTGCAAAGATAACTTGTAGGGACATGTCATTCCCATGAGTCTTGCATGGGACACGTATCCTACGCAGAACACGGCCTATCCCATATGAGTCTGACTAATTGAAGGGCAAATCAGCACATCAACAAGTTCAATTCACAATAAGTAATAAGGAGGGAGATATCAAGTATGTTAGTTCTAAAGGAGTTTTATGGCTTTATTATTTTCACTATCAAGAAAAATATGGGAAAGAATGCAATATATTTCCCTATACAAGGTCTGAATTCTAGGTCTACATAGTACATACTACAAACTGTTATTGCAAGAGGTTATAACACTACCTCTGTGTAGGGTGAATCCAAACTAGTCTTCCTTCAATCCACAAGGGGCTGGCACCCTATAGCAAAAATAATATTGTCCATGACTAAGAAACCTAAATGCATTATTTATGATTTCAATCAACTTCACATAACGCACATCCAAAGGAGGTTTAACTCAAGAGGGAATACTCTAGCTAAGAAGTTTATAGAATAAGAGAAGGTCTATTTCTGTGCTAAGTAGATTTAGAAAGGAGGCAGGCTCTTCCTCCCAATCATGACATCTCCAAGCCTCAGAAGGAAGACACTGCACATCATGTCGTTGCATCTAGAACTTCACTCCATTGGAAAAAATAACATCGTTGTAATAACAAAGATATAAAGGACAAGATACAGGGACAAAGCTTTATATGGAACCTAGGTACATCTACCATGGATTCCATTCATATATGCAATCCAAGTGTCAGCATGCTTGAGCACCCTTCAAAGTCAAATCATCAATGTGTAAGGAGAGGAAAATATCACTACAAAAGATATATCAACCTCTAAGTCGACCCCATATGTCATCTATAAGTGTCAGCATGCTTGAGCCTCTTTCAAAGTCAAATCATCAATGTAGAAGGGGAGGAAAATCTCACTACATATCTACACCAACCTCTACTTCTACCCCATTTATCATGTATAAAAAAGCTATGTTCTCTCATAGTTTGATCGTCTTTTGCATACTTGGAAGTCTCGACCAAAAAAATGATGTGGTCTTTCCATCAAACAAGACAAGCTTATAACCCAAGGCTCTTTTCCCATTGGGTTTTGAACTTGGGTCATTAGTATGCAATGTTATCAGAATCAGCGAAACCGGCCGGTCTAACTGGTTTACAGATTTGGCCGGTCTCGTCAGTAAAAAAATTTCCTTAGACCGGATTTTTTTCCAAACTAGGTACGGAACCAGACAAAACTGGCTGAACTGGTCAAAACCAGCCAAAACCGGTCGAACCAGTCAAAACCGGGCATTTCGTACTCTGGTGTATGGCCGTAGACTGGGGACTCATGGAATTCAATTTAAAAAAATAAAAATAAATAAAACCTAACCTATGCTTCTAACCTAACCCTAACCTATGCTTCTAACCTATGAGTGTATGAACATGGAAGATATTAATTATAATAGGGGAGTGGTTTATGAAGCCAACTGCCTCATTGGTTCTTTCTATATTAGAGTTCAACATGGAACTTTGAATACTGGATATACAATGCTCATTTATGGAAGAACTAGGGTTTGCATTAATGGTGGATGGTTGAACTTTTTAGTCATCATTGACTCATGTGGCAATGTTCCTAGATCTTGGACCGTAAATTCAAAGAGTGATTATGCAAGTGATTGGTGTTCACTGTGGATGGTGTTCCTTGTCCAAGAAGGTTTTTAAGGTTTGAAACAGTGCATAAAATTATTTGTTGTAAGCACTAGAATTTCATTCATCCAAAGAAAACATATGTAAGTATTAGGTTATCTACACTTTCTTATAGTGCTCCATTTTTTAATAGAAAAGCTACATTGCACACACCATTATATGTGTATTCATCATCACTGGAGATAACCTTAACTATATTGCACTTATCCTTTTCCAACTGAATAACACAATTGTATATGTTTTCAGAGAACTGAGAACAAGAGGTCTCTCCCAAATTTGCATTATTTGCTACTTCATCCTTCCCACCACATTTGCTAATTATCTAGTCATATTCTCTAGATTCTAAACCAAACTTTGACTTGTATGAGCAGACTATTTTCAAAAAACATTGTGTTTTGCACATAGACACCCTAAATTTCATGTGAAGTATAGTATCTACCATTATCATGAGATATCCCCTCTTGCATTATGATATTACCATTGATCCAAAATATATTATTTTTTCCATGCAAGCAGTGAAGAGAAATCTCTTCAAAGCATTCATCTTGAGATTCATCAATTCTAGACACTTATCTAGCTTATTCTTTTGTACTCCCAAATTGAAGCACCGGAATGGCATGGCAATTAGTACCAATACCACCATCAATATTACCAAAAGTACTAAAATCTTGTAAGTAGGAATATGCAGTGGATATAAACACCATGAATATTCAAAGCTGAAGACTCCAATATCGTATCATAAGTGTCAACTATCTAATATACAGTCATGGACTGTATCCTTTGAAATCTAAACGTATTGCATTGCATTTGGGAAAGATTTATAGTAAAAGGATCCCCTCATGACAGACATACCTTCTGGATTATAGACAATGAACTCTACCTTTCTCAGTGTAAGGAATATTTGTGAGATTTGGAGGCTTCTCGTCACCTTGATTTGGTGGAATGGCATGCCTAGAAACCAGGTTATTGTCTTCAGAGTAAACACGAAGATAGTAACATAATTAGAATGTTTCTAGAAATACAACAGGTCTTCTAATATAAAGTACAATAGACTTAAGTTATCTACCCAATATTTACTTAGTCGAGATGCCTGTTGTAGAGAAATTACCATGACGTGGTATTGTGCACTAAAGCTCTTTTGAAGGTGAATATTGCCAATTCTAGTCAAAACCTGAAGGCAAATTCCCCTAAAATATTGATGTGGTAGTGCCAGAATTCATGTTTACATATTTGATGGTAGATCTAAATTAGGTAGCATTGTACCTAAATAGAGACTTATATACATAAACCAATTAATTTAGTTAAGGACAGACACACATTTTGGTATAAGTTATTTTATATCATAGGAAATGAAAAGTGATTTACTAGAAAAGAAAATCCAAAATATAGCTTGTTGAATCTTGGTTCTATCACCAACCAAATGTTTGGGATGAACTGAGAGTAATATAAAGAAATGGGAAATGGAAAAGAAAGTGAATGGAAAGACAAGTGCTAAAATGTTGAACAGCATGACAATGAAATATCAGGCTCTAAAATGGATGAAAAAAATACTTGAATATATTCCACTAACTATTGTTGTATGTACAAGTGATAAAGTAGTATAAGTAAATGGGAAATGAACAAGAAATATAATCAAAATACAAGTCCTCAAATGTTTCTCAATATGACATTGAATGAAATCTTAGGCCTCAAACTAGATGGCAAAAACCTTAAAACATGCTCCACAAGCTATTGCTCCAAGTACAAGTGCAAACTTCCTACCAAGTAAGAAACTATTGAATTAGACTATGAACACTCATGAAAATATGGAAATGGAACATGATACTCGAAACACTTCAAATATTCATTAAGTGAACTATGAATGAATCATTGTAGCAAAAAACCCATGTTAGTCACTCAAATGATTTAATTTTAGTGGCCAAAAGCGTTTGAATCTCTTCTTATTTTGTTTCAAATGTTATATTACAATTTCCATGCAATATAATTTGAAGGAAGGTTATCTATTTTGTTTCCTTAACAAAATTTGAGGGTTTTCCCACCATTCGAATGATTTACCAACTTGCCCCCTATTCCAATTTTGAGCAAAAGTTCTAGAAAACTAAAAATTGGTAAAAAAAAACATTGCTTTCGAACTCTACCCTTGCCCCTTTTGGATTAGTCCATTATTATGGATTTTTTTCATTTTCCCCATTAACCCATAGACTAGGAATTTGGTTATTGAATACTTGTTTTATGACCTAATTTGCTACAATCGGCATTAGAAAAGTCACCAAGTTTTGATAAAGGTTTATCCTTGTGTGTAGGTAATAATCTCAATGATTTTCAGAAGAATTAAATGGAGATTTTGTGAATCCAAAAATGGGAAAATCCTTTATTATGGATTATATGTTTAAAGTATTTGTTATCCAATAAAATTTTCAGACTCGTTATGGGGAGAAAACAAATCTCTCCATAGCATTGCTTCATGTTAAAGATGTTATGAAATGAACTATATTTGATGTCCTAAAGGATTAAGGGGACAAGATATAGAGATACCCTACATTAGTTGTTGGAAATCATAGATCTTATGATGTAAAGATTTTTTACAGTACCCATCAATATGAACTTGAGTCTTGAACTGGTAGCAACAACAAAATGAAATGGCACAATTTTGCAAGATCTAGCAAATGAAGCTAGTCCTATGCCTTTCACAGATGGTGATAAACAATAATTTTCTTAAAAATAATGGTGATAAAAAATCATTGAGTCGCATCCTACAAGAGATGCATATTGAGCTAAACGTCAAGTTCTAGATCATAGGTTCTCCATGCAAATGCTGGGGTTTTTCTTTGGAGGAACTCTATAACACATGATATTACACAAAGGATAGCTACTCGATATTGGAACTCATGGTCTTGTCTACAATACCAATTTCGGCATAAGAAATGATCACCACATTCCATGAAACGTTATCTAATTGAGGTATTCCATCAAACACATTGCAAGCATCCATCAGAGCTCCACAATGAAGCTAATTTAGTGAATTCGTGCTTCAGATTGCATCTTGAATTGATTCATATTTTTCTCCGATTGCATCATTCCTATCCTTTTCTAACACTAAATAATATGGAGGCATTCTTAGGATGGAATAATCCCTAGAATGAATGCGCATATGCACCACACGAGCCTTCAATTCCTCTCAATGGAGGGGTATGCTCCATATGCAAAATCACAATAACATAATAATATAATATTTTCCATAGGCATACCTTTGAGATTGCATAATCCAAGACATCTGCCACAACCGACCTCTGACTCCAGCTTAGATATTTCTTCACCGCAAATCCTCTAGATTGCCACTAACGTGTTGCGTAATGATGTAGGACCTAACTCAGCTAAAGGGGTAAAGGGGAAGGATCAGGAACAACCTACCCACCTGTACTCTAACAGGAGGGTTCTTAAACCTGACCAATTATGTTGATGGTATCCAGTTATGATATGTTGTAGGTATGGAGTAGGGGGATCCAAGGAGTGTTTCTATAGATAGTATAGTATAGGGTAGAATTAGTGGGATGGTCCCCATATTTCGAGCATGGAAGCTTGCTCTTGGACTATTCATGGAGAAATGCACTTCTCTCCCCCTCTAATCTTGCTTTCGGTGAATTTGGTTCCCCTCCCTCTCATTTTTCACTTCCATAGCCATCCATCATTTTCATTGACTGGAGAAATGTTCCGGGTAAACATAAAAGGTTGTTGCGAATGAATCACTCTCTATCAAACTCTCTTATAGGAAATTTTTGGTGCAAAACATAGAATTCAATTGTAATGAACTCTATTGCTTGTTTGGTGCCAATTACCAAATAAAAAGATGGAAAATATAAAGGCTAGAAGTCCAAATGTATAAATGAGTTTGTCCAAAATTATCATATCCTCTTGCTTCATCGTTTATCCATAGCAATAGTTGATCATATTTATGAATAGAAACGACATAGACAAATATATAAATGAGTTTGTTCAAAATTATAATATTCTCTCGGTTCATCATTTATCAATAGCAATAGTGGATCATATTTATGGAAAGAAACGACATAAAAATTAATGATTTTTATCTTATTTTATTTTTCAAGCTATTTTTCGTCAATCCAATATATTAAAGATCATTTTAAAAATGTGTTTCTCTTCTGGAGTTTATATATATATTTAGGTTAAACTATTTATAAATAATATTAATGGATAGATTATTTTAAAAATGTGTTTCTCTTTCTAGAGTTTATATAAATTGAAATAATAGCTTATATATTTTTAGATTAAAATGTTTATAAATAATATTAATGAATAGATTATTTTAAAAATGTGTTTCTCTTTCTATAGTTTATATAAATTTAAATAATAGTGTATATATTTTTAGATTAAAATGTTTATAAATAATATTAATAACCACTTTAAATTCATACCTTGGTTTAACATTAAATTGATGTTTCATTTTGTTGACCAATGAAAAGGTCATTCCAAATTTCCATTGAAGAAGATGCTCTTGCATCAACATTTATCTACCCCGGCAGGCCAAGGCCAACTACTAAAGAAAGTTGGGGCTCAATTGATGATATGGTGGTTCTAAAGTAGTGATATAGAATAACCCTAACCAATACTAGTTTTAAAATGATTTCCTACCCTTCCCTTGTAGAACGCTTACTACCAGAGATACATGATTACTAATTTAGAATATTAAGGCAGCAGCCTTATATGCCATCATTGTAAAGGAATTCATGATCATTTTGATTGGCTTCTATGGATGGTCTCATCTTCCCGGAGAACTAGTGCAGAGAGTGGTATTTTGAAGGTGGTTCTCAACATTGCCAAGATTAATGCTAGTTATGTAGGATGCACCAACTTGTCAAGTGAAATTGAAGTGAAATTGAAGTGAAATGATTGTGAGATGTTAATTGACTGATACATTTTCAGATATTTTCAAAATGATCCAGAATTTTGAAGTCAGAGATGATCCATCAATTGATATTTGATGGTTTCTCAATTTAGTTGTGTATCTCATCTGACAGTTGCAATTTTTTTTTGTTAACATATTCTTTTGACATTTCTACTTTGTTGTATTTCAGCAGTGGAATATCAGTCTACTCATCATGTTAAATTCTAGGTGCAAGTCCGGGTTGATTATGACATAAGAGTATGGACTTAGTCAAATGAAAAATAGTTGTCATTAATGATTCAGATTTTTAAGGGACATCGTATTGGTAAAAATAGGCCTCTTGTGTGCCTGACAAATTTGGGCCAATTGTAATCCTCTTGGAGCTAGACAGAAGGCAATTTCGACCTTAAAAAACAAAAACTTGCATCCATCGCTTGGGTTTAAACACTCAGTATCTAATATAGGGTTTGATTTCTCATGCAGGGTTTCTCATTAAGAAGAAAATATCGACACATATTGGCAAATCGAAAAAGATTGTCGATAGCCATTACAATCAGCATAGTGAAAATGAAACTATATGAAAATTTGTAAACACTCACACAAACCCTTGGACAACAATTGGGTATTAAAACAGGGCACAAGAAGTATATAATTTGATGTGACAAATGCAAATATCAAAAACAACATGCATCGTATACATCAAAAAAGGACAAACAAATGGGGATTAAAATAGACTAGCATACCTTAGCGGGCCATGCTAGAAATCCCTTGACCTTGGCGAGCACAATATCCTCAAGCCTCCATTGTTTGAAAAAAGAAGGAGCCTCCATTGTCTATAGGCAGTTGTTTTTCCTCCTCATCTTTTAGCAGGTTCCTTGTCATAAAACCCTGATGGTAACAACAAATGTAACCCTTATTATTATTCCTGTCTGGCATACCCTGAACAAGAATTATACCCTCCCAGTCCTCCTGATCCACAATTTCCATAACACCATTAATTCTGAGAAGCCACAATAGAGTTAATTCCTCTAACAATTGGTTACCTGTTAAAATGTCGATTAATATTTTACAGTGGCAATATTTTTGTGGCTCCTTGGAAAATGGAGGAATGGGCTCATGATGGAGGATATGTTGGCCATGCCTCCTAGGAATATTCTATGATATGGAAAGGGTCATATAATGTAAATATATTTACTTTATATGAATAAAATATAAAGTTTTATTGGTTTTCTTTGATGGGTAGTATTTATTTGGTTTTCACATTATTAAGAGCATCACATTTCACCCTTTTTTTATTATCCTGTTTTACACCTTTTAATAAAATAAACTACAAGGGTAATTTAATAAGAGTTTTTTTGTATAGGTTTCAAATTAAAAAAGATCATTTATTTATGAATTTTAGATATGCGTGGTTATTATGCCAGGTTGGCTTAAATAAATGACCATGTGATGTAAATTTCATAATTACATTTTGTATGAATTCCTAGTAATGAAACTACGTAGTTTTCTTCTTTGAGATTCCCATGAGACATCAACATTGTTAGAGACACTCTTATGACCAGGTCTAAAATTGTTTTTAAAAGCTTCCACACCTTTATTGCAAATACAACAACTTAGTAAATATTGTGGAATTTGTACACAAATATACTAGACCCAATCAAGTCAGATATAGTGCATTTAAATCCCAAAGTTTTCGTGGCTCCTTGGAAAATGGAGGAATGGGATCAAGATTGAATCAGCTGGCCGCAATCGATAGAATAAAGAATGGAACACCGATTGCAAGCAAAGATTGTGATGGAGTTTAACAATTTTGACGGTCCTCTCAATCTTGGCCCAACCCATATATATCGACTCCACCCTCAAGCCGTTTATATCTCAAGATTTAACATCTCCACCCTCCCATTGATATATAATTTCTTCTTTGGCGTGTTTTTGTATAACCAATAGGGAGTTTAATCCCCTCCCTACTAACCACATAGGATTTCATCTCTTCTTCTTAAAGTTGTATTTTATTTTATTTTTAAAACTAACGAGAAGAAAAGAAAAAGGTAAAAATTTAACAAAATAGATTTAAGAAAATTAGCAAAGAAATCGATTGCTATATGGATTTTTTCACCATAACGTCATGTCTGATGTGTTGTCATGGGCCTTAGTCTATAATGTCATATCTATGTGGGAAATATTTGGCTTACAAGCAAGAAATGGTCATTTAAAGCTCTGTGCGACCAAGAATAATTATCATTGGTTGGGCCATATTATCAAGTCCAAACATAACATCTAAGGGTAAGGGGCTCATGGGTCATGTGTGATTCCCTAGACAACCTCAAAGGCCCAACACAAAACCCGATGCAAAAGTGGATGAAAAAATGGATGCATAAAGGGATGCAATAACTGATATAAAATTGGATGCAAAAAAAGTTGCAAACGTGGATGCAAAAGTTGAAGCAAAAATGGGCGTAAAAGTAAGCGCAAAAATGGGTGTGAATTGGGACGCCACAAAAATGGATGCAAAAAAGATGCAATAGTAGATGCAAAAAAAGACTTAAACATGGATGAAAAATGGGATGCAAAAAGGGATGAAAACGTGGGTGCAAAAGTGGACAAAAAAATGGATGCAAAAATGGCTGAAACAAAACGAGATGCAAAACTAGACTCAAAACAGGATGTAAACTTTGATACAAAACTTGGTGCATGAAGGGATGCAAAAAAAGAAGCAGAAGTGGATGCAAAAGTGGATGTAAAAAAGGATGCAAAAGTGGATGAAAATAGCGGCGTAAAAGTTGCGGCAAAGATGGGTATAAAAGGGGGCACAACAAGAGTAGATGTACAAACTAGGCGCAAAATAAGGTGCAAAACTAGGCTGAAAAAGTATCGCAAAACTTGATGCAAAACCTGGTGCATAACCATGTGCAAAACCTAGTGCAAATTACATCGCAATTTGCACTAGATTTAGAAAAAGGACGCAAAAAATGCCTAAAATAGCACCAACCCATGAAATTGCGCCATTTTGTCAAAAAAATGAAGAAAAATACACTTAAAGATGGTTTAGACGCAAAAAAGGATGCAAAAAGAGACGCTAAATCCAGTTTTTGTTGTAGTGTGAAATGAGGTTCAAAATTTCAGAAGGGAAACCCATCTTGTTGACGGGAATGCACACTTACCCAAATCAAGTGGTGTCCTTTCACAATATGAGGTCTATTTTTAGACATTGAGACATAGAATGGGTTGTTGAATGTTTAATTGCATATTCTAAACCTCACTTGAAGGTTTCCAAGCATCATAAGGAGATAGATCAATAATGGAGTAAGTAGGAGAGAGTTTTTGTAGACCTTCCCCCAGGAAGACCTCGAGACAAAGGGGTGGAGCATATCATTGAGTTAGAGATAGGAAAAAAAACCTATAAAAATACATCCCTATAGGAACCCCAAAAGTATTTGATATGAGATTGAAGAGGCCATTAAAGAACTTTTTGACTTGGGTCTCAAAAGGCCTAGTTCCAACCCATTTTCTTCCTCGGTTGTTATGGTAAAGAAAAAGGATGGAAATTTGAGGATGTGCATTGATTTTAGAAATTTGAATAAGATGACAGTGAAGAATAGATATCCCATGCCAAGGATTGATGATCTCATGGATGAGCTCCATGGAGACAAGTTATTATCAAAGATTGAACTTAGATATGGTTATCATCAAATTCGAATGACGAATGAAGACATACCAAAGACTAATTTGAGATGTCACTATGGTAACTTTGAGTTTGTTTCCATGCCATTTGAATTGACAAATGCTCCTACCACATTCCAATCATGCATGAACAATATATTCCATAAGCAACTTCGTAAGTTTGTACTAGTTTTATTTGATGGCATTCTTATTTACAGTTAAACA
>LPNX011127865.1:3317-20091 GCA_001517045.1 Pseudotsuga menziesii | reverse complement strand
TTATCTGCTTCTCCTCCATGTCTTTTCGAACTTCTCGTTCCCGTCTTTCCAACTTCATCCTGATGGACACTTTCAAGTGTCTTTGTGGCCCATTTAGGACTCTTCCGTGATGGTCCTGGTCGATCAGCTGGTGGTGCTTCATCATTGATCAAGAGAGTCTTTCAATTCTCTCAATCACATCATCCAGTTGAATCTCTTGATCAAGTGAAGTAGCAGGAACTTCTTCATGCGGGGGAGTTGGTGCTTCATATGGAAATTCCAAAGGTTGATCCAGAATAGGAATCCCCCCTTCAAGGTTTGGAATTTCATATTCATTTTCAAAATATGTCTTTGGATGAGGATAATTTTCCAAATGATCAAGCTATCTCTCAATGGACTGGTCATTTTTATTAGTCTCAAGAAAAATGACATCTCTGGAAATAAGAAATTTCTTGTTTACCTCATCATACAGACGGTATGCCTTGGAGTATTCTTTGTACCCTAGGAAAATGCATCTTCTGCTTCGAGCACCAAGCTTGTTTCTTTTCTCCTTTGGAATCAAGGCATAACAGGTGGAACCAAAAACTCTGAGATGCCTGACTAAAGGGAGATGGCCAAACCACATTTCATGTGAAGTCTTGTTATCAAGTGCATTTGAGGGACTTCTGTTTCTCAAATATGCTGCACATTTTACTGCATCACCCCAAACCATTAGTTTTACATTCTTGAAAAACATCATTGATCGAACCATATTCATTATGGTTCTATTCATTCTTTCTGCTACACCGTTTTGTTGAGAATTGTAGGGAACGATAGTCTGATGTACAATTCCATGTTGACGAAGATAATCTTCAAATGCATTTGAAGTGTATTCTTTTCCATTATCAGTACGAAGGGTACCAATTTTTTATTGTGCTTGTTTTTCTATCAATGCATGAAAGTCTTTGAATGTTTGAAATGCTTCTGATTTTGTCTTTAAACAATAAATCTAGCACATTCTTGAGTAGTCATCAACAAATGTCATAAAATACTTATTTCCATTTGCTGAAGGTGTTGGCATTGGGCCACATAAATCAGAATGCACTAATTCTAATTTCCTACTTGCTCTGAAATTAGATTCATGGATTGGCAGCTTACTATGTTTCCCTAATATACATGCATCACATTTGTTCTTCTCTTTGGGAATGGTGGGAAAACCAAATACACCATTCTTTCTCAACAAACGAAGACTGTTATAATTTAGATGACCAAATCTTGCATGCCACAATGAACTAGATGACAAATTACCTTCTCCATGCTGAGACAGGTAGGCATAGTTTTGAACTCTTGCAGATGAACCCTTTAGTTTCAGCAGCTTCCCATCTTCATATCCAGTCATGATGACTTGGTTGTCAGAGGACTTTCTTATGTCAATGATTCCATCAAACATGTGGATGGAATAGCCTCACTGTCGAATCTCCACCAAGGACAACAGGCTTCTCTGCAACTTTGGAAGATAAAGGACATTCTTCAACAAGAAATCAGGGAATCTAGGCATCTTCAATCGAATGGTGCCCATTCCCTTTGGTTTAAGACTAGACTTATCTGCAAAGTAAACTATGCCATCTATTGTTTCATTAAGTTCTTCAAAACAGTCTTTTCTAAATGCCATGTGTGATGTTGCACCAGTATCAAGCAGCCAACAATCTTTCTAAGATGAAAGTGAAGTCATTTCATTAATTCCAAGATTACAATGTGCAACAATACAAGAATCAGAAGATTTACTAGCATCTTGGTCATCTTTCTTCTAGTTATGTTTGTTTTTGATGGAGCCCCACGAAGCCCAGCATTGATATGATGTGTGCCCAGTCTTTCCGCAACGCATGCACTGCAAATCTGATATTTTGTTTCTTCCCCCTCTGCCTCTGAAGTTTGTTCTTCCTCGTCCTCTCTTGCTGCAATCTCCCTTGGAAGGGTCTTTGAACCGATTCTTTGTTTTCTGAACAAAGTCAAGGGATTCTTCGACAGGCTCGCTTGATTTCTTGATCTTTCTAGACCATTTTGGATATTTTTCCTTGCGAGTGAGGACATCACCAACAATAGATGCTATAGATTGCATCTTTTACAACTGTTAGTGTAATTTACAATATTGATCTTAATATGACAAAGAGAAAAACAATAACCTTGCAGGTCTACAGTCTCTGCCAAGGTGATTTACAATAAGTTCATTTACAGAGAAAATATGCTGTCAATAAGTTCTCACCAAGCAACACCCATAGAAATGAGTTGTCTAGTCAACACACCCAACAGACTCCACGTAGGCAGCTTCAAGAACTTGCAGCAGTAGAAACATTGCTCAATGGCAATATTCCCAATTGCACGAGCAGTCTCAATGCAATCAACACCAACAAAACAACGTATAGCTTTCACAAGATTCTTCAATGTATGATATATCAGTCAGCATACATTATTCTTCAATATTCAACATAATATCAGTCAGCATATCAATCACAATATATCAATCAGCATGATATACATCATACATTATTATTCAGCATAAAAGATATATATCAATCACTCTCCACGCAGCATATATACAACTCTCCATGCAAATAGCTAGGGTAGAGATTAGGGTTTGTGTATTCCCAAAATGCATCAGCCTCAACACATGCAGCTAGCTTAACCAACGCAGGTAGCTAGCTCAACGCAACTATCTCCAACATAGGCTATCTCCAACGCAGCATGCATGTAGTCTTCAGCATAAAAGATAGATATTATGCAGTCTTCAGCATAAAAGATAGGCATTATGCAGTCTTCAGCATAAAAGATAGGCATAATACTGATAGGTATTATGCAGTCTTCAATGGTGATGCTCACACAGCAGCAACATATCACGGTCCTTGTATCTCCCTAATGCATACATTATATCTTCAAATCCTTGTATGAAGTTGCAGCACTATATTCTGCAGTGCGTGAATACATCAGCTAGTAAAAACTTGTGTCTTCAGCACCATGCTTCTTGTGGAGTCATCCCTCGTTACAGGTTTCAGCTCTTCAAGGGATACGGAGACTCGATATATGGGAGATCTCGCAGAGCCCTCTCAACACTGGCGTGGAGAATATTTCTAGGGTTTCACCGATAGGTATTATGCCTGCAGCATACAAGATAGGTAATATACCGTTCAACCGTCACACATAGGTAATATACCGTTCAACCCTCACACGTTGGGTATCAACGCAGTCTTCACAAGGCAGATATCAACGCAAATGCTTGAGTCTCCAATGGTGTTCACGCTAGTCTTCAGCAAATTAACGCAGATATCAATGCATATCAATGCATATATCAACATATATCAATGCATATCAGTATATGTACGAGCTGCGATGCAAAACCCTAAAAAAACATGGGAACCCTAGCAAATGGTGTCTTCACAACTCGGTGGCCACTCAACTTACACTCCTCCACAATACAACGTTTGGATTCTCATAATACTTTCGACAGCGACTCCAATGTACAGGCTCCCATTCACACAGGATGCAGATGAAACAAACACACAAGCCTCTCACCACACCAATCGGCATACATGGGCCTTTTCCTTACAGTTCTCCCTCCCCCATACACTAGCGATCTACTTCACGTGGTGAACGCAGTGAGAAAGGAAACCCTAATAAACAGTAAGTGGCATATAGATCATTTGATCATGTGATATAATCACGGTCATACCATATCCGAATTTAAAAGTCAGATGGGGGTCTGAAGGTTGGAGTCAAGTCAGCCATAGCGGATAAGGGATGAAGCTGCAGCACTGCAATATGAATTGAATTGAGAGAATTAAAAGCGTATAAAGAATGAAAGGTCGGGGACTGTGACAGGCACATGAGATAGAACTGCAAGATAAAATTGGTGCCTCAGAAAGTTAAACGGCATGCAGGAGAGACAACACAGGCCAAATATTCTTGCTGAGACTCAGTGCTTGGGACTGTGGCCGAGAGAAAACCAGAATTCCTTTATCTCAAGGAGGAGGGCATTCTAAAATGCAACGCCAAAGGGTGCAGTGCAGCAACAATTTCACAAAGAGTATGCAGAATACCAAGAATTAGGGTTAGGCAGGTCTCCAAGAGAATAACGCATACAATGCATGCGACTGGTAGACTGACGGAGCAGGCAGTCTAGCAATGGACTGGCAAGCAGAATGCCAGGACTGAAATGTAACAGGCAGGAGTTATGGAAGGAAGCCAAGCTCTGATACCACTGATAGGTATAACTCCCGATTCAATGTTATTCATGGCTAATGCATACATTTATATATTATATGTGACGGTTGAGCTTCATCAACCTTTTCACCTTCCTATGTAACTGTTCATCTAACTATTTATTTATTTATTTACAATATTATAATCCCGACGGATTATATTCTAACACTAATAAAGACATATGTCAAACAAATGAAAATATAAAGTAGTTTTTATTTTTTGACTCTAAAATTCAGAATTCTTATTTTGTTATTCAAACTCTTATTTTGTTTTTTTAGAACTATTTTTTACCTCAAAACTCTCCTAATAAAACACTTAATATCATTTAATAACACTTTGTAGATTTTGAAAAATTGTTTTGCTTGATATATCAATCATGACATGCCTTCTCTCTCCCTTCTCCATTTTTGCATGATATTCTGCAATAAAATGAGATTCTTCAAGTTTCATTAGTTCTGTAATTCATTCAACAACTAATTCTTCTTCAATCATATGTATTGTGTGTGCAGTGTAAAGACTTGGAACTATTAATTTAATGTGATCTTATGAAGGAACTCTTAGAAAGCTACAGGCATTACCCTCGAAAAGATAATTGGTGCATTCTTAACCGTGGATTGCATAAAATTCTATGCGAATGATCCCAATTTAGTAGTAAATTTATTCTTCTTCAGCAACTTTTCCCATAAGTGAAGGAATAGGATTATTCCCCACCACTTGGTGTAATATTTCATCACTGAACGATGTCAGAAATTGGTCATTGATGAAAGAAAAATTTAGGTTGTGATAATAAACAAAATCTCGGCTTTTCTTTGTATCATTATTCCTCTGAATCAAAATGGCACCGATCCGTTCAAACTCATCGAATGGGAAAACTAGGCCTGCACCCAACATGTGTCAATATTCTTTTTCACCTTATCCTTTATCTATGGATTTAACCGCTATGGTTGATGTTTTATATGATTTTCTTTCTTCTGTAGTGCAATCTTCAGTTTTTTCGAGATCTCCTTAATTTCCTTTTAGTTTTGTGAATCTTTGCGGAAACAATTCTAAATACTCTTTCCATACTGAAGTGACCTCATATACCTTTTTTTCAACCCAGTAAACCCCAATAGTTTCCATATTTGGTTTGTCTTTAGTACCAATGCTGATTTTATTTAGCTATAGAGGCTATGTATAGATTTCTTGGGTATCTTCATGTCTTGTGTGTAACTTCTGGATCGCCTTCTGTTTTGTGGAAGGTGACGTATCATAGTCATTCTAGTTCATCTAGTTTTGGATAGTCTTGATCTTCCTTTGCACAACAAAGAGTATTCCTCATTTTTACGATGGATAAGAGAGTTTGCCAATTTTTGGTGTGGGAAAATATATGAGTGTCTCACTTTTCGTGGTCTAATGGTAAATAATGAACCCTTTATAGTTGTAATGATTCTATTACTGTGTCACTTGTTGTAGAGAAGGAAAAATCTTGATAGAAATTGGCATTTAGCTTCTCTAGCACTCAGTATGCCTCCTAATTCTTCATATAGATTCCAAGCTTGCAAAAAAGTACTGATCACATGGAAGAATTCGTGAACACAACACAATTCTTGTAATCCTCTTGACTCCCATTGGTGCTCACATAGTTCAATTTACTAGTACTAATTGGTGTTGGGTGTTATAATGACTTAAATAATCCACAATATTTAATTATCGACCGAGGTTGGTAGACTTCGAGTTGACACAAAGTATATGGGAAGGTAGAGGGGTTCCTAGGGCGTCGTAGAAATATTTTAACAAAGAAAAGATCGAAAGATCTTTCAAAATGAAAAACCGAGTCAAACTCCTATAAATTCAACTTGTTAAGACAATTATACTGGAACAAAATACCAGAGGAAAGCAATATCAAGCTATACTACTCTACTCTATAAACAAGTACTGAAATTAAGGATATGAACAATACTAAAGAAAGTAAACTTCCCTCGTAATCAACTATTCCACTTCTTAGTCTAAGAATTAGAAAGATTTTATAAACAACTTCAAAAAATAACTATACAAGGAAACATAATTAGAACATTGGATATATTTCAGAAACTGCAACAATTAGGCTATACATGTAACTAACAACTGTACATAATAGCTAAACTAAACTATCTAGTTCCACTCTCCTTTTTTGTTCTGAGGATAAGCATTCACTATGATCGGAACAGGAGTAGGAGTTGTATCAAAATGAATTTCAGAAAAAAGTAAAGAAACTAAACAGAATCAAATCAAATATAACTTCTACAGATATGTGCAAACTAAGGAATGTCCAATTACAGGTGATAGTAAACATGATGATTTATTCCATAAGCAAATAATTCTAGCTTATAACCAATTCAAATGTAAATAAAATATGGCTTATAGACAAATAACAAACCTTAATAAAAGAAGCAAGTAGAAAACTTAATAAAGAGGAAAAAAGTAGAAAACTTAATAAAGATAACTCATTTAAGTCCTATTCTCTAAGTCTCTTTAGCAATCACACAATGAAAGAAAAATGTCCTACTACTATAACCAACCTACAAAGTGCTAGTGTACTTCCCTAGCATTGACATATGTAACCCTAAACTCTCTATACAAAAGGATAAATCAATCCAAACCCAAGTGACAACAAAGATTGTTGTTGGTTGGTCTTCCCAATGTTCATAGTTTATAATGTTGGCCAATCTTCTTATACAATTTACCCATTTAGTAATGACCACAGGGAATTCCTACCTAGTGTGAGTGTTAATGCGGAAATAGGTACAACATGGTATTTTGGGAATATGAAAGTCACGAGTTAGATGGCCAATTTCATTATAGTTGTAGCATCATAGTGATATTATGCAAAATCCTCCTCTTCTGGATCAAAATCCTCTTCCTTGACCTCCACCTCCTATCACAAAGGGTTGATCATATGCCCAATATATATATAAATATAACCTCTCTGTAAGGGAATCCAATCCTCTACATTTCTCAGTGTTAAGTGTAGTATATCCATAGAATTTACATTAGAACATGTTTAGTACGAAAGATTACTTATATAGAATTGCAAAAAGTTGTGGTGGTTGGAAAAATGATTTGTAGATATCACAAAAATCATTAGGAGAAACATTTGGTGGATTTAGATATGATGGAAAACATGATTACTAAAACATGTTTCCTATAACCACATGTGCAACTATCACACTTGGACCTATATTAAATTATCCACCTAGTGGAACTTTTCCTCCTCATGGTCGCAAACATTATGAAGCACAATTCCCTTTTGTTGTGTAACCAACATACCATACATATGGTCTGAATGATTTTGGTACATTCAAATCTTAAAATCTCTCAGTTATTTTTACTAGCTTATTATGCTCTTATGCGAGTTCCCTAGAAGAGGATGAAGTTCCAACCCTAACTCCCATAGAGTGTAGATATATTTCCATAGATTCAATATTGATTGATTTCTCTAATGTTGTTTTGGATGAGTTTAATACTTGTTGTTAGAGAGGTATCCTCGTTAACGGAAGAAAACCTCGAATAAACAACTATTTATGATGGGATTCATGGAATGGATATTTTCATTTGGTTAAAATGCATATCTAAACCATTGTCCATATGCCCATGATGATTTCATGTGCATTTGCCATATTTTCCTTATTTTCGAAACACCTTGCTCTTGAGACTCTGATTGTGAAAACTCAGCCAATTTTATTATTTTTCTAAAGTAGGGGTTGGTGTGTTTGTACACTATCTATCGATGAGCCTCATGTGCCACTGAAAGGCCTTTCCATAGAGGGTCATGTGGAATTCTACCAATTTGGATGCCACTAGGGCCACTCTGGAATTCCATATCACTTCATAGAGAAACCAATGTTAGGTAAAGTAATAGTATTCACCATTCCCCCAAAATTATTGAAATTTTAGGGGCGGTCGTGTTAGTGTTCCTTCCATAGTTGTGGTTGAAGTACCTACTAAAAAATATCCTTGGGGTCATAGTTACGTAATGATGTTGATACTGGCTTGCTGAGAGATGCTACTGCTTCCTCCTACTAATGAACTACTTTGAGAGATATCGGTACTACTATTCATATGACTATGCCAAGGTAATTGTAAAACAAAATTTTGAGAGTTTGTTATTAGATTTCGCAAGTACGACTGTGGTTATTCAAGGGAGTGTTAGCTCTATTTCTTTTGGTGCTCACTTATGTGCCAATGGGTAATTCTTTTTCTGGATTACTTCCATTTTTTGCAAGTCTTGATAATTCTTGATGATCATCATATACATTTAGGGACGATTTTGGTGTCTGATAGAGCACTTTATTATGTAGCAACCAGTTTTCATCATCCTACCTCCTACTTTCCCTTCCCCCCAATTTCCTCTTGCTAGGTTGTCTGACACCTTCATATTTTTCTCTCTTCATCTGGAACTTGTAATTTCCTCTATCTACTTCATATAATGTATCTCCTCTTGACTTCTTTACTATTTCCGCCATTCCTTATGTTTTCTTCAAATTTCATGATTCTTCATTATGCTTCTTTTATCTTGTCTATTAACCACTTTTATTTTATTTCTACACTTCTCTTTGCTCTCTCAACCTTGGATTCAACACTATCAACTCCATCCATTAACGTATATCTACCTTCCACAATGTAACAACATCACCTTGACTTTTCTCTATGGGAGTGAAGGGATTACTCCTGCATTATAATCTAGTCTATAGGTAGAAACCCAAATTCAACCAACCAAATATTAATCCACAATAAGAGACTTCTTTCTGTAGTCTTCCTCTTTCTCCTCTTCTAAGTTTGACTTAATCTTTTAATGCGGATTGGTTTTTTTCTGCTGGGAATTCTAGAATATATCCAATTAGAGTACTTTCTACCCATATATCAATGGATATGGTTAAAGGTGAATCTAGATGATTTAACCTAACCAAATCCCTTGGATTCCACTCAATAATTTTCCTCTATCTATTGTGATACTCAAGTGCTTCTACAAGCCTCCGCAACCACTTTGATAGGTTTACTAGAAGTTCAATCCAAAAAACTTCATGCTTTTCTATAGGCGGACCTTTATAGAAAATATATTGTCTAGACTTGGCTACATCCCACCCTTGTAATTCAATCTCTTGGTTTGCGAAATCATCAATATTTTTCTCCCACCAATCTTAGATCTGACTCATTACCACAAAATCAATCATATATTAAACATGATCCCATTAAGAACCATGTCGTAACAACATAACCATTTGTTGGTGCAAAATTGAGATTGGGGTTCTTATGCATAGGCCAAAAAAAGGGTGTCATTATAGTCTAGTGTGTTGGAATTTTCATTCCACTTTAGCGGAAATCTCTCACCCAAAGAACAACCAATACCGACATAAGATAGGTATTGGGTAACTATATGGTTATGATTGAGGGTTTACAACATGCATGAAAAAATAATTCACCCAAGTATACTGGAACAACACCTAATTGTATTCATTATTCATTTAGATACATGGGGTATTCACTTAGTGAAAACATGTCATAATGCATTTGTTCATGGGATATTAAAGAATACCCCTAATTTCACTAGATATCGATCATTACTTACAAAAATCCTTTTGTTGAGCCTCCCTCCCAATACATATTTTCCATTAAAAATCCCTATTTTTACAATATATTCCTTATTTTTATGAGAAAACTTCTTTTATAGCCCCCAATACCTATAAACCCCCCATACCCTATTCCCCACCCCCCAATAGCTACAATATATTGACCTTATTTTTCACAATTAAAAACCCCCCTTTATGAATGAACTTGATAAGATATTGTTCAACAAGGTAAATCCCCCATGTTCAAATATGCCATAACATTAAACATAAATAAACATAACTGAGACATTCTCTACACACAAAAATGAGGGCCCTAATAATAATTTTCATTAAATCAATTATATATTCATTACAATAGCTTACATAATGGCTCTAAGGCCTTACAATAATTGTGGAATTACCCTTTAGGGGATATACTTTGATACAAAGGAAACCCAAAATGAAAATACATAACTCTTATTGCAGATCTAACTATTTTTGTTTTAGGATAGTTCAAATATTCTAATGCTCAGATACTTTTATATTTCGATGCATGCTCTCACGCTCTTCTATCATCCACTTATCCTCCACTTCCTTTTATAGTCCAAAATGGTCGAAATGTTGTTGCGACCATTACCTCTTTTCCACAACTTCTGCTTCCTTTCCACATCTTCCTTCCTTGGTCTTATATTCCGCCTCCTTTTTTGATACTCTTAAAAAACAAAGGATCCAACATTGTTCAAGAGAGAATATAGTCCTTATTTCAATAATTAAGTAGTTGGTACTAAAAAAATTGACCAGTTCTAAATAACGTTTGATGCAATAGTCAATTTTTGTAAAGTTTGCACTTGGTGTAGATCAAGAATTTCTCCATTCAAAATATCCATGTTATGTGATCATTATTATCAAATTTCCTCATATCAATCTTGGGAATGAAGTGGTTCCTTTGATTTGAGTTCATCTAACAATGATGTGGATATGGAGTGATGGATGATTAGTTGAAAAGGACATAAACCTCTTATTCTTCAATTGTGTTGAAATAATTTTCATATGTGACTATTACTCAACCCTCTTATTATTGTTATTCTCTTCTTGAGGAGGTGAATTTAAAGTAATGAACAATCTTAGCTCAGTGACTCAAAATGCCCCTCTTTCATGTCTTTGAGATCATATCTATTCGCCATCTCTTTGAGGTCATTTTTTTTATATTTTTCTTTGAGATAACTTTTAAAAGATTCATTTGTTTTAATTATTTTGATGCAAAATTAATTAACGTGTAGCTTCCATGCTTTCCATTTTCTCTTCAAAATTGAAACCTTAAATTTCACATCTTTATACTTGTTTTATGTCAAGGATGATATTTTTAAAAGGCTTTCTAGGAACTTCACATTTGGCTTATTATGTCTATACATAATTAGCATAAGGTTTTGTTGAATATTTTTCTAGCCAAATTTAAGTGTATTATAACTTCTCCATGATTCCATTTTAATTTTTTTTTGTTTCTAGAATTTTCAAAAAATATAATGCAAGATTTCCTCTTGAATATGAAATAGATTCCATAAATTTGGAATTTCCAAGGGAAATGTACGGTGGAATTACCAAAACTTATTGGTTTTTCCCTACTTTAGGACAATGAGATTCTACGACATGCAATGTGACCAATACTTGATTACCTAGTCTAAATTTTGGAATTAAAATTGCCTTACTAGAAAATTGAAATGTCAAGACGATGAAAAAGACATCAAGTCTTAGGAAAAAGAACATGTTGAGCCACCACATGATACCAAACCACCCTCTAAAATCTAGCATGTGAGATTGTTCTAGTAACAATTCAAAACATTATTATGATTTCTAAATGTTGGGGAATCCAATGAATTTCCCCTCTTGTAATTGTGCAAGTTATGATTAGGAATCTCAATAGGTTTCCCTTGTGATTCATTCTTAGATAGAGGAGATAAAAACCACATAAATGAAACAATAAAATTGGTTGGTATATATTGATAGATCACAAATAGAGTTGGCATAGCAGAAGGATAGATCTATGTGAGAAAATGTTCTCACTCTTTTAGGTGTGTAAACCATAATACTGTAACTCTAGAGTGTAAATTGTTGTACAATGACTTGTAATACTAAAAATTGTAGGAGAAATACATAGTTGTAAGCATTTTCGTAGTCAATAGATTCAATTCATTTTAATTGATGCTAGAGTTTCCTCTAAAGAGGATTGTTCAAATAAAATATCTAGTGTCCAATGTATTGTTAATTCGTATCTATTTCTTTTGTATGTAATTGTTCTTATCATTTTCTTTCAATTACATTTATAATTACTAAATATGTTATGTAGATACATTGGGTAATTGTGGGGAATAAAAATCAATCACATTACCATTTAAGTATTTTGAAAATTAGGTATAAATTTCTCAAATTCAGTTTTTCATATCTTTAATAATTTCATCATAGTAAAAAACATATCTCTTAACATAAAACTCTACTCTTTCTTCATTCTTTATTGAATATTTTCAAACATACCTTTTATATTAAGTGAATTGATAATAAAATTACATCTAAAATTAGACTACTTTCAATATAAAATTATGACATAATTAACATTAAATAAAGAAATTTTCTTCATTTAAAATGAGGAAGATTTAAATAAAATGTTAAATAATTTATAAAACATATTTGAAAAAATGATTATACCTATAAATCTGTCATAAAAATATATATTAACTAAATTAATAATAAAATTACACCCATAAGCTTCATATAAACTCACACCACTTGCAATAAAAACGAAAGCATGAAATACTCAACTTTAAGCGAAGAATATTTATTAATTTATTAATAATAAAAAAGAAAGCATGGAATACTCAACTTTAAGGGAAGAACATTTATTAATTTATTATACCTGCCTCAGCAGGTATATTGTAATCGATCGAATTCAAACCGCGTTGACTTTGGGTATTAGTTGGTGCATATCGGTGCATATTTAAAAGATTAAAATCTCTATTCCAAAGTTTAACTTTGTAACATGAAAAATAGCAATTTTTAAATTTATTAAAATTGTATTTATTTGTGTTGCTATTGGTTAAGCAGGGATGATGTCATCCTCGAAGTTTGCTATCTGGATTTGGGTCGACACCTGGTAACAATGACATCATATGTAACTTTTCACCTACCCGCCTTCTTCTTGTCTCCGGGGCTCAACGAAATTTCGAAATATGCATCGGACTTTGGATCTATCATTCCCCGCTATGATCTAGACAGTTGATTACTAGACTTTGCAACCTTCGCTTTCATCCTGGTCGTTAATCCCTCATCTAATCTATGCCATGCATTGTCTGTTCATCGAACTCTGCTTTCATCCTGTCATGGAATCAAATGGTAGACCTAAGTCTGTCAAATAACAGAGTCTCGGGCCCTATTCCTAGAGAGCTAGGGGAGTTGCCAGTTCTTACATATCTCGATCTCTCTGTCAACTCCTTGACAGGAGCAATCCCTCCTGAATTGGGCAATTTGAAGCTTAATATCTTCAATCTTTCGGATAATCAGTTGACAGGCATTGTTCCTTCTGCTTTCAGCCTTAGTTTTTATAACTCAAGTTTAATGGGCAATCCTGGGCTTTGTAGCAATGATGGTCTTGAAGGGATCAAGTACTGTTTTGACATTGACGATGGCAGAAGAAGGAAGTGTAAAAAAAGGAATGACACACTGATGACATATTATCACAAAAAGATTCCAAATTTACTTCGTTGAAGTGTCCTAATTGATGTCTTGTTGAGATACAAAATCATTGCCATTGGACCCCTGCACATATTAAAATACCCTGTAAAACAGCTACTAAGATATTACCAGGCCATATCGACGAAAATCTCACGAGCGGATTTTCAAGGAATTAAATTTTAAAATATGTCCCGATTCAGCCATTGATTATGAATATCAAGGTAGCATTCAAGCATCAACAGAATCAAAACCAACAAGAATGAAACCCAAGAACTATACACGAACCAAAACACATCAAAACATAGCAGAAACTACACTTTATTACAATCTCAATTTGCTAAGGTAACCATTATTACAATGCATTTTTTTAGTTTCATGCAAGCTTCAAGGGTCAATTTTACTTTCATTCTTCTTAGAAGAGTGAATTAAGGCAAAAATCTCTTTATATATGTTTTATTCTGCACTTTGTCTATACCTGTCAGTTAATGCCATTTATAAAAGGTTGCAACACATTGCTCTATCAGAGCCAAAATGAATTCTGAATTCTGTATAGTATGAATAGATGAAGCCGAGTTAAATCCTGGAATATCGTATTTTGATTTTATATTCCGATGCTTGTGCTGATTATTACAAGAGGACTGTCTACCTTGTTTTCACTTTTCTGCAAGATTTTGCTGGAGTGTGGCCTATTTTAGATTCAGCATAGTCTCCATATTTCTGTTAAGTAAGATTTCTCTTTATACATTATTATAGTAAGAAGCCATTCCTCTCATATTTTACTGTGTAACTTTGGATTCATTGCCATTAATAAGGATAATTTTGGATTATAGGATGCATGATTAGTCTATAGTTTTAAAAGGCGAACTGAATATTTACATGAAATTACTGGTAAGGGATTCATTCTCTAATATTACTCACTAAAGGCTTGAAACGTTTCCTCACTAACAACCGATTTTTACACAAAAAACTCAGAGATTTGGTCACGACCGGTTTGAGCGAATGGCTCGAGGCCCTTCTCCCATGGACTTGATGGAGCGTGAACTGTTTAAAACATGACAGAGAAAAAAGGAACCCGTCGTTTACACATTTCAGGTAAAGAACAAGTAAGTTCATGCTATATATAAGGGACAATTGTCCGCATTTGCAAAATTAAATGGTTAAAGCAGTAGAATAACCTCCAAAGTGGTCAAGACGCTACAGAATGAGTGAAAGTCAATGTCTTACCTGTAACGCCATGTATATATGCAGTTCGCAATTGCTAGAAGCAGATAAGCGATAGCTATCCATCACTCCACAGGTAGCAGCGGGCTGGAACTCGGGATGCAAACCCCATGAATGCAGCCACTTCATTTGGATTTCTTGCCCTCCATATGTTAAATTGCTCCAAAATTGTCGACTATTTTTGGGTTGAAACATGCTTCACTCCCACTAAATTCTTGGCAGACTTTTGGCTATAAGAAACCATCTTTGAAATGAATGGGTAGGTGCACACCAGGATTTTGCATCATAGGAAACCAAGAAACATAAAGGAAGGCTGTTGTTCTTGCTGCCACTCTATGACCTCTTAATTTTTATGAAAACCTCAATCTCTTCAAGCCCTCAAAGCTTCTTTCTAGGTTTGGCCTACTGAATTTTGATTCTTCATTGTAAAATTTCAATGCATTCTCATGTTGAAAGGCTCCAAAATCCAGCTCAAAAACCTTCGCATGGATGCACATAGCGAGTGCCATTTTCAATATTTCAATGGATTCTTCATGATGCCTAAGCCTACACTTGCAGCTAGGAGATGAAGGAATGAGATATCACAAGGGAAACTTGAAATAATTCCAAACCTACGACCAAATGACAAATTTAACCTGTATCTTAAACGTTGGTTAATTCTGCACAGCTTCAATCATTATGCTGAGCAAGCCTGTATTGATTAAGGCATCTTCTCCAAAGAGAGGAGGATATATGACCATAAACAAGAGTACTCTACCGGCAGAGCTCGACGTGGTCCATCTCCCAGTTCTCTGCCGACGTGGTCCATCTCCCAGTTCACAGAGGACGTTGTGCATGTGGTTTTTCATGGATTCAACGTGGCTTTGGTCAATTGCATGTTTCGACATGTAATTCGTCTGCCTGTCAGTTAATGGAAATTATGTTTTAAAATAGAAGTCGATGAAGCTAGGCGCGAGGGCTGGTTGATGGTTTCTGGCACCCAAGATAACGAAAAAATTGTACAGAAGGCCATAACTATGCACGCTAATAGGGAGCAATGTTTGGAACGAAAGAAGTTTCTCATAGAGGAATATTGCTAATCAGATAAGTTTTATTTAGCAAGTGGACATTGGGATTCTAAGATATCTCGTTTGAAAAACATGGGTATTAAGTTTAATACATTTATCAATTTAAGTAATACATCATCAATATCTTTTTGTATCACTAAAAATGTAACTTACATGGAACACAAATATATTGCTAATCACATAAAAACTATTAGCATGTAGATGTTGGCATCATATGATCTGCCGTTTCGAAAAGAACGTAATCAAATATAGCATTAACAAAGAGGTATTTCCATCATAATAGATATAAATTTATAATAAGAGGTATTGCCATCATAATAGATTTATAATAACTTATTTCAATATATTATGATTTATAATAACTTATTTCAATAATGGTTTGAGGTGTAGCGCAATTGTTAAATGAATAAATAATATGAGAAGTTATAAATGCAAGTTTATAAGTGCAAGTTTTTTTTTTGTTTATATATGCTCCATATTTGTGGATCATGTGAGTTATAACGGATGAAAATCGAACCCATCTCATACACCCTATCCCATTATACCCATTCTCTTAACACAAAAAATAGATAATTTACTCGAATAAAAACTTGAAACATAAAACATAATTTAAACATTGCTATTAAGTTGAAATTACATAATAAATTATTATTTGCATCATACCCATCAAATGGACCATGCACTACATGTTTGTTGTTTTAGTGTACTTTATAATTGATTGAGGTTGATGTTGTGGAAAATGTACCAAATAACATTTAAATTAAATACTTTTATCACACATCCGTGTGACTTTCTTGTATATAATTATTTTAACTTTCTTGTATATAATTATTTTTAATTATGATTATTTTAATTTTTTAGTTGGTATTATATATATAGCCTTGTATTTGAGATTATGATATTCAATCTTAAATCTTATAGTTAAGTATGAATATCACATTATAATTATGATTAGTGAAATCCATAATTTTTTTTTCTATTACTTTA
>LPNX011127848.1:10444-21589 GCA_001517045.1 Pseudotsuga menziesii | reverse complement strand
TTCTAAGAAATCCATATAAATTTACACATATTGTATATATATTATCTTTCCTTAATACTCATCTAATACCAAAATATATTTCCCAAAACTATATTTCATTTGTAGTACCCCCCCCCCCCACATATATATATAGAGTATATGCTTACTAACTTTTCACATGATTCGTAGTTTCCACAACTATTGATTAGATTGATTATTTGTTTATTGTTTATGTTCAACTTACGAAAAGATTTTTTCTAGCATTACAAACAAATTTTCATATTTTAGTTGTTTTTCTATTAGGTTGAGTTGCATTATTTTCATTTTAAAAGAAACGTCTTTTCATTTATATGCAATATCTCATGTGCGCTCAAAACCGTCACTTTATTTGATGCACACACACACACACAAGAAACTCTCTCGTCACTCACTGAGTTCAAAAATAGCTTAAATCTACTCACTTAATACCTCCATAGGAGGGCACAAAAGAATCTTGTAGTTTAGGTAGGATTTTGGGGCTAGGCATCCAAATAATGCCCCTTAATCATTTTTTCACTTGAAAAACATAGTTGTTGTCCTTAGGGTGCTATAAAAATCCTTCTAAATCAAGTGGTTGTGTATAGCCACACGGGGTAAGTGAAAGAGCGGCGTCGCACCATAGGAGGTCAAACCCAAGGTAGCGGGTGTATGTTCTCTTAAGTGGGCTCACCACCACTTGTTGAAAAGGAGACGACCCAATACCGTTCGAGGGATAACTGTTCTTTCTCCACTTGACGAAGGTACTTAGTGACCAACTTAGGATGTCATTCCTTATAGGTGACTGTCGTGGAAGCCGACAGTACCTGAGACATATTTTGTCGAACTAGTGGATTTCATCACCGCTAGTATCTTCATTATAACTGACTCTTTGTTACCTCTGTGGGATAATCACTTGATGGATTTCATCACCATCAAGGAAGATGTCCTTTGAGAGGCCCAGTTACATTTGAGTGGAAGGATGATAGGTCTCTAAGATTATTGTTTTCACTACGATATATTGTTGTACGATTTTCACATTTTCCTTTAAAAAACAATTTTTCAAACAATTATTTATGCTAAATAACCCCTTCTAGCGTAAGCATTTCCTTCTAGGATAAGCACACTTGCTTATGTTAGAAGAAAAGCAAGCATTTGCTAGCTTACTGCTAGCTTACCAATAGAAAAACCTTGTCCATTGTGATTGGTGGTTGCTAGCTTATACCCTGAGCTTGTGTCATGTGCCCTATTTTAAAATTAGCACATGGCACAAAATGAAGGACTTCTAGCATAAGCGTTTCCTTCTAGCATAACCACAAATGCTTATGCTAGAAGGAATGCTAGCAGTCGCTAGTTGTCCAATAGAAAAACCCTGGACATGGTGATTGGTGGTTTCTAGCTTATACCTTGAGCTTGTGCCATGTACTCTATTTTGAAATAAGCACACGTCACAAAATCAAGGAAAGCTAATGACTGCTAGATTTCCTTCTAGCATAAGCATTTCCTTCTAGGATAAAAACACATACTTATGCTAGAAGAAAAGCTAACAGTCGCTAGCTTTCCAATAGAAAAATCATGTCCATGGTGATTGGTGGTTGTTAGCTTATACCTTGAGCTTATTCCATGTGATCTATTTTGAAATAAGCACATGGCAAAAGATCAAGGAAAGCTGACGACTGCTAGCTTTCCTTCTAGCATAAGCATTTCCTTGTAGTATAAACACACATGCTTATGCTAGAAGGAAAGTTAACAGTCGCTAGCTTTCTAATAAAAAACCCTGTCCATGGTGATTGGTGGTTGCTAGCTTATACCTTGAGCTTGTGCCATGTCCTCTCTTTTGAATAAATGCTAGCATTCCTTCTAGCATAACACATATGCTTATGTTAGAAGGAAAGCTAGCAGTCGCTAGCTTTCCAATAAAAAAACCTTGGGCATGGTGATTGGTGGTTACCAGTTTATACCTTGAGCTTGTGCCATGCACTCTATTTTCAAATAAGCACATGGCAGAAGATCAAGGAAAGCTAGCGACTACTAGCTTTCCTTTTAGGATAAGAACATATACTTATGCTAGAAGGAAAGCTAGCAGTCGCTAGCTTTCCAATAGAAAAATCATGTCCATAGTGATTGGTGGTTGCTAGCTTATACCTTGAGCTTATGCCATTTGCTCTATTTTGAAATAAGCACATGGAAAAAGATCAAGGAAAGCTAGTGACTGCTAGCTTTCCTTTTAGCATAACCATTTCCTTTTAAAATAAACCCACATGCTTATACTAGAAGGAAAGCTAACAGTCGCTAGCTTTCAATTAGAAAAACTCTGTCCATGGTGATTGATGGTTGCTAGCTTATACCTTCAGCTTGTGCCATGTGCTCTATTTTGAACGAATGCTAGCTCTCCTTCTAGCATAAACATTGTCTTCTAGCATAAGCATTGTCTTGTAGCATAACACACATGCTTATGTTAGAAGAAAAGCTAGCAGTCGTTAGTTTTCCAATAGAAAAACCCTAATCATGGTGGTTGGTGGTTGCTAGCTTATACCTTGAACTTGCGCTATGTACTCTGTTTTCAAATAAGCACATGGCACAAGATCAAGAAAAGCTGGCGACTGCTAGCTTTCCTTCTAGCATAAGAATTTCTTTGTAGGATAATAACACATACTTATGTTATAATGAAAGCTAGTATTCGCTAGCTTTCCAATAGAAAAATCATGTCCATGGTGATTAATGGTTGCTAGCTTATACCTTGAGCTTGTGTCATGTGATCTATTTTGAAATAAGCACATAGCAAAATATCAAGGAAAGCTACCAACTGCTAGTTTTTCTTCTAGCATAATCATTTCCTTCTAGCATAAACACACATGCTTATGCTAGAAGGAAAGCTAACAGTTGCTAGCTTTCCAATAGAAAAACCCTGCCTATGGTGATTGGTGGTTGTTAGCTTATACCTTGAGCTTGTGCCATGTGCTCTATTTTGAACGAATGCTATCTTTCCTTCTAGCATAAGTATTTCCTTATAGCATAACACACGTGTTTATGTTAGAAGGAAAGCTAGCAGTCGCTAGCTTTCCAATAGAAAAACCCTGGGCATGGTGATTGGTGGTTGTCAGCTTATACCTTGAGCTTGTGCCATGTACTCTATTTTCAAATAAACACATGGCACAAGATCAAGGAAAGCTAGCAGTCGCTAGCTTTCCTTCTAGGATAATAACACATACTTACGCTAGAAGGAAAGCTGGCAGTCGCTAGCTTTCCAATAGAAAAATCATGTCCATGGTGATTGGTGGTTGCTAGCTTATACCTTGAGCTTATGGCATGTGCTCTATTTTGAAATAAGCACATGGCAAAATATCAAAGAAAACTAGCGACTGCTAGCTTTCCTTGTAGCATAAACACACATGCTTATGCTAGAAGGAAAGCTAATAGTCGCTAGCTTTTCAATAGAAAAACCCTGTCCATGGTGATTAGTGGTTGCTAGCTTATACCTTGAGCTTGTGCCATGTGCTCTATTTTGAACAAATGTTAGCTTTCCTTCTACCATAAGCATTTCCATCTAGCATAACACACATAACCATGTTAGAAGGAAAGCTAATAGTCGCTAGCTTTCCAATAGAAAAACCTTGGGCATGGTGATTGGTGGTTGCTAGCTTATACCTTGAGCTTGTGCCATGTACTCTATTTTCAAATAAGCACATGGCACAAGATCAAGGAAAGCTAGCAACTGCATTTTCTTCTATCATAAGCATTTCCTTCTAGGATAATAGCACATACTTATGCTAGAAGGAAAACTAGCAATCGCCAGCTTTCCAATAAAAAAATCATATCCATGGTGATTGGTGGTTGCTAGCTTATATCTTGAGCTTGTGCCATGTGCTCTATTTTTAAATAAGCACATAGCAAAAGATCTAGGAAAGCTAGCGACTGCTAGCTTTCCTTCTGTCATAAACACACATGCTTATGCTAAAAGGAAAACTAACAGTCGCTAGCTTACCAATAGAAAAACCCTGTCCATAGTGATTGGTGGTTGCTAGCTTATATCGTGAACTTGTGCCATGTGCTCTATTTTGAACAAATGCTAGCTTTCCTTCTACCATAACCATTTCCATCTAGCATAACACACATAACCATGTTAGAAGGAAAGCTAGCAGTCACTAGCTTTCCAATAGAAAAATCCTGGGAATGGTGATTGGTGGTTGCTAGCTTATACCTTGAGCTTGTGCCATGTACTCTATTTTCAAATAAGCACATGGCACAAGATCAAGAAAGCTAATAACTGCTAGCTTTTCTTCTAGCATAAGCATTTCCTTCTAGGATAATAACACATACTTATGCTAAAAGGAAAGCTAGCAGTCCAATAGAAAAATCATGTCCATGGTGATTGGTGGTTGCTAGCTTATACATTGAGCTTGTGCCATGTGCTATATTTTGAAATAAGCACATGGAAAAAGATCTAGGAAAGCTAGCGACTGCTAACTTTCCTTCTAGCATAAGCATTTCTTTCTATTTTCAAATAAACACATGACACAAGATGACTGCTATCTTTCTTTCTAGGATAATAACACATACTTATGCTAGAAGGAAAGCTAGCAGTTGCTAGCTTTCCAATAGAAAAATCATATCTATGGTAATTGGTGGTTGCTAGCTTATACCTTGAGCCTGTGCCATGTGCTCTATTTTGAAATAAGCACATGACAAAAGAACAAGGAAGCTAGCGACTGTTAGCTTTTCTTCTACCATAAGCATTTCCTTCTAGCATAAACACACATGCTTATGCTATAAGGAAAGCTAACAGTCGCTAGCTTTCCAATAGAAAAACCCTGTCCATGGTGATTAGTGGTTACTAGCTTATACCTTGAGCTTCTGCCATGAACTCTATTTTGAACAAATGTTACCTTTCCTTCTAGCATAACACACATGCTTATGTTAAAAGAAAGCTAGCAGTCACTAGCTTTCCAATAGATAAACCCTGGGCATGGTGATTGGTGGTTGCTAGCTTATACCTTGAGCTTGTGCCATGCAACTATTTTCAAATAAACACATGGCACAAGATCAAGAAAAGCTAGCGACTGCTAGCTTTCCTTTTAGCATAAGTATGTATTATTATCCGTTTATGCTATAAGAAAAGTTAGCAGTCGCTAGCTTTCCAATAGAAAAATCTTGTCCATGGTGATTGGTGGTTGTTAGCTTATACTTTGAGCTTGTGCCATGTGCTCTATTTTGAAATAAGCACATGGCAAAATATCAAGAAAAGCCAGCGACTGCTAGCTTTCCTTCTAGCATAAGAATTTCTTTTTGGCATAAGCACACATGCTTATGCTAGAAGGAAACGTAGTAGTCGCTAGCATTCCAATATAAAAACTCGGGGCATGATGATTGGTGGCTCCTAGCTTATACCTTGATCGTGTGCCATGTGTTCTATTTAGAAATTACTACATGGCACAAGATCAATGAAAGCTAGTGACTGCTATATTTCCTTCTAGCATAAACACACATGCTTATTCTAGAAGAAAAGCTAACAGTCGTCAGCTTTTCAAGAGAAAAACCATGTCCATTGTGATTGGTGGTTGCTAGCTTATACCTTGAACTTGTGCCATGTTCTCTATTTTGAACGAATACTAGCTTCCCTTCTAACATAAGCATTTCGTTCTAGCATAACACATATGCTTATGTAAGAATGAAAGCTAGCAGTCGCTAGCTTTCCAATAGAAAAACTATGGACATGGTGATTGGTGGTTGCTAGTTTATACCTTGAGCTTGTGCCATGTATTCTATTTTCAAATAAGCACCTGGCACAAGATCAAGGAAAGTTAACGACTTCTAACTTTCCTTCTGGCATAAGCATTTCCTTTTAGGATAATAACACATACTTATGCTAGAATGAAAGCTAGCAGTCACTAGCTTTCCAATAGAAAAATCTCGTCCATGGTTATTGGTGGTTACTAGCTTATACCTTAAGCTTGTGCCATGTGCTCTATTTTGAAATAAGCACGTGGCAAAATATCAAAGAAAGCTAACAACTGCTAGCTTTCCTTCTAGTATAAACACACATGCTTATGCAAGAAGGAAAGCTAACAGTCGCTAGCTTTCCAATAGAAAAACCCTGTCCATGGTGATCGGTGGTTGCTAGCTTATACCTTGAGCTTGTGCCATGTGCTCTATTTTTAACAAATGATATATTTCCTTCTAGCATAAGCATTTCCTTCTAGCATAACACACATGCTTGTGTTAGAAGGAAAGCTAGAAATCGCTAGCTTTCCAATAGAAAAACCCTGGGCATGGTGATTGGTAGTTGCTAGCTTATACCTTGAGCTTGTGCCATGTACTCTATTTTCAAATAAGCACATGGCACAAGATCAAGGAAAGATAGCAGTCGCTAGCTTTCCTTCTAGGATAATAACACATACTTTAGCTAGCTTTCCAATAGAAAAATCCTGTCCATGGTGATTCGTGGTTTCTAGCTTATACCTTGAGCTTGTGGCATGTGCTCTATTTTGAAATAAGCACATGGAAAAATATCAAGGAAAGCTAGCGACTGCTAGCTTTTCTTCTAGCATAAACACACGTGCTTATGCTTAAAGGAAAGCTAACAGTCGCTAGCTTTCGAATAGAAAAACCCTATCCATGGTGATTGGCGGTTGCTAGCTTATACCTTGAACTTGTGCCATGTGCTCTATTTTGAACAAATGCTAGCTTTCCTTCTACCATAAGCATTTCCATCTGGCATAACACACATAACTATGTTAGAAGAAAAGCTAGCAGTTGCTAGCTTTCCAATAGAAAACCCTGTGCATGGTGATTGGTGGTTGCTAGCTTATACCTTGAGCTTGTGTTATGTACTCTATTTTCAAATAAGCACATGGCACAAGATCGAGGAAAGCTAGCAACTGCTAGATTTACTTCTAGCATAAGAATTTTCTTTTAGGATAATAACACATACTAATGCTAAAAGGAAAGCTAGCAGTCGCTAGCTTTCCAATAGAAAAATCTTGTCCATGTTGATTGGCGGTTGCTAGCTTATACCTTGAGCTTGTTCCATGTGCTCTATTTTGACATAAGCACATGGCACAAGATGACTGCCAGTTTTTCTTCTAGGATAATAACACATACTTATGCTAGAAGGAAAGATAGAAGTTGCCAGCTTTCCAATAGAATAGAAAAATCCTATCCATGGTGATTGATGGTTGCTAGTTTATACCTTGAGCTTGTGCCATGTGCTCTATTTTAAAATAAGCACATGGAAAAAAATCAAGGAAAACTAACGACTGCTAGCTTTCCTTTTAGCATAAGCATTTCCTTCTAGTATAAATACACATGCTTATGCTATAAGTAAAGCTAACAGTCGCTAGCTTTGCAATAGAAAAACCCTGTTCATGGTGATTGGTAGTTGCTAGCTTATACCTTGAGTTTGTGCCATGTACTCTATTTTGAACGAATGCTACCTTTCCTTCTAGCATAACACATTATTATGTTAGAAGAAAGGTAGCAGTCGCTAGCTTTCCAATAGATAAACCCTGGGCATGGTGATTGGTGGTTGCTAGCTTATACCTTGAGCTTATGCCATGCACTCTATTTTCAAATAAACACATGGCACAAGATCAAGGAAAGCTAGCGACTGCTAGCTTTCTTTATAGCATAAGCATTTTCTTCTAGGATAATAACACATACTTATGCTAGAAGGAAAGCCAGTAGTCGTCAGCTTTCTAATAGAAAAATCTTGTCCATGGTGATTGGTGGTTGCTAGCTTATACCTTGAGCTTGTGCCATGTGCTCTATTTTGAAATAAGCACATGACAAAAGATCAAGGAAAGTCAGCGATTGCTAGCTTTTCTTCTACCATAAGAATTTCCTTCTAGCATAAGCATGTGCATAAGCACACATGCTTATGCCAAAAGGAAACCTAGCAGTCGCTAGCTTTCCAATATAAAAACCCTAGGCATGATGATTGGTCGTTCCTAGCTTATACCTTGATCTTGTGCCTTGTGCTCTATTTAACAATTATTACATGACACAAGATCAATGAAAGCTAGAGACTGCTATCTTTCCTTCTAGCATAAGCATTTCCTTCTAGCGTAAACACACATGCTTATACTAGAAGGAAAGCTAACAGTCGTTAGCTTTCCAATAGAAAAACCTTGTCCATGGTGATTGGTGGTTACTAGCTTATACCTTGAACTTGTGCCATGTGCTCTATTTTGAACGAGTGCTAGCTTTCCTTCTAGCCTAACACACATGCTTATGTTAGAAGGAAAGCTAGCAGTCGTTAGCTTTCCAATAGAAAAACCCTGGGCATGGTGATTGGTGGTTGCTAGCTTATACCTTGAGCTTGTGCCATGTACTCTATTTTGAAATAAGCACATGTCACAAGATCAAGGAAAGCTAGAGACTGCTAGATTTCTTTCTAGCATAAGCATTTCCTTCTAGGATAAGAACACATACTTATGCTACAAGGAAAGCTAGCAGTCGCTAGCTTTGCAATAGAAAAATCATGTCCATGGTGATTGGTGGTTACTAGCTTATACCTTGAGCTTGTGCCATGTGCTCTATTTTGAAATAAGCACATGGAAAAAGATCAAGGAAAGCTAGTGACTGCTAGTTTTTCTTCTAGCATAAACACACATGCTTATGCTAGAAGGAAAACTAATAGTCGCTCGCTTTCCAATAGAAAAACTATGTCCATGGTGATTGGTGGTTGCTCACTTATACCTTGAATTTGTGCCATGTGCTCTATTTTGAACGAATGCTAGCTTCCCTTTTAGCATAAGCATTTCCTTCTAGCATAACCCACATGTTTATGTTAGAATGAAAGCTAGCAGTCGCTAGTTTTCCAATAGAAAACCCTGGACATGGTAATTGGTGGTTGCTAGTTTATACCTTGAGCTTGTGCCATGTATTATATTTTCAAATAAGCACATGGTACAAGATCAAGGAAAGCTAGTGACTGGTAGCTTTCCTTCTAACATAAGCATTTCCTTCTAGGATAATAACACATACTTATGCTAGAAGGAAAGCTAGTCGTCGCTAGCTTTCCAATAGAAAAATCATGTCCATTGTGATTGGTGGTTGCTAGCTTATACCTTGAGCTTGTGCCATGTGCTCTATTTTGAAATAAGCACATGGCAAAATATCAAGGAAAGCTAGCGACTGCTATTTTTCCTTCTAGCATAAGCATTTCCTTATAGCATAAACACACATGCTTATGCTAGAAGGAAAGCTAATAGTCGCTAGCTTTCCAATAGAAAAACACTGTCCATGGTGATTGGTGGTTGCTAGCTTATACCTTGAGCTTGTGCCATGTACTCTATTTTGAATGAATGCTACCTTTCATTCTAGCATAAACATTTTTTTTGTAGCATGTCACACATGCTTATGGTAGAAGGAAAACCTAGTTTTCCAATAGAAAAACCCTAGGCATGGTGATTGGTGGTTGCTAGCTTATACCTTGAACTTGTGCCATGTACTCTATTTTCAAATAAGCACGTGGAACAAGATCAAGGAAAGCATTGAACTTGTACCATGTACTCTATTTTCAAATAAGCACATGGCAAAAGATCAAGGAAAGCTAGCAACTGCTAGCTTTCCTTCTAGCATAAGCATTTACTTATAGGATAATAACACATACATATGCTAAAAAAAAAGCTAGCAGTCGCTAGCTTTCCAATAGAAAAATCATGTCCATGGTGATTGGTGGTTGCTATCTTATACCTTGAGCTTGTGCCATGTGCTCTATTTTGAAATAAACACATGGCAAAAGATCAAGGAAAGCTAGCGACTGTTAGCTTTCTTTCTATCATAAGCATTTTCTTCTAGCATTTTTGAGAAGGAAAACTTTTATTTTTAATGAGTCTCTACTTGTGCTAGATGCAATGGATTTTTATTTATCTTTAAGTATTTAATATGTTTCCATAACACATGACCCTTATTATGCTTGTGCATGTGAATAAAAGACATGTAATAGAATATTGTTTGATAATACTCATTATGTCATGTATTTTTAAAACAATTTAAACTTATAGTCATAAATATTTATTATTGTTTTTAGAAGCTATGGACTCTGGTGCAATGACAATTCCAAGGAATAATTTGAAGAAAAAACGAATTGCAAGTGACACATAAACAACGTCTCCCCCATGTGGTATGGTGGGTTTAAATATTATTCTCTCATTTCTAAATGGTTAGACTAGAAGACTATATGGTAATATTTTGTGATTTTGATTTCATTTTATTTATAGTAATAATTGCTTATTATTGTTTTTAGAAGCTGTCGTCTCCAAAGCAAGTAAAATGCCACAATCAGCATTCAAAAACAAAAGCGTCATTCAACTTAGATTATAAATTCAACAATGGGTTCTAATTTTGAAATGATTAAAAAGTTCAAAACATCTACTGCATATGAGTATGTCGAAGATTGGTATGTTGAGATTGAAAGTCCCGTGAATATGTTTCCAGATATGTATCTATTTGGATCTATGGATGGAAATGATATACAAAAGCTAGGGATAATTGTTAGTTGCTATGCTCTCAATCATAGTCAGATCGATTTTCAAATGGAGGTAACTGAAGAAAATGAAGTGAAATTATTTTCTTGCCAAGTTGAGTACACAAAATTTAGACCAGATTTGATTGATACTAATATAAAATTTCCAGAGTCAATAAAAAAGTCACAGTTTAAGTTGGATAGCTTTGAAAGCTTCAATGAATCTGGTCTAAAGAGTTGTGATGAACTTGTACAACGTATTACCAACGTTATGAAATATCGCTATGTGAGATGTAAGAAAACATCATCCGTGTTTCTTTATTTGCAACAAAGAGGTAAACTACTTGATAAAATACCAGATGATAAAATCGAGGCTCAATTGCTTGCTTTGAGAAGGGTATATTTAGCTGAGCTAGAACAAAGCATTAAAGAAAGTGAGTTCATGCCTACTACAGAGTTTGTAAAATCCCAAAAAGAAGACTCTCATTTAGAGAAGCTTGCTGACCAATGCGATGAAATCCATGAAAATTTTAAGGACAGTTATTTATTTTCAAGCTCTTTTAGCATGAAGGTGGATGTTCGAAGATGTATAGAAGCACCCAATTTATATAAATTGAGATCACGGGATGATTTAAATGTTCGAGTATTAATAAAATCATTCCTACAGAAATTTCAAGCATCAA
>LPNX011127848.1:0-10119 GCA_001517045.1 Pseudotsuga menziesii | reverse complement strand
CTACTTGGGATAAATGGGAAGTTGTTTTTAATTGTTACAAACTAGGGACATTAATGTGTTCTCCAAACCAACCTAAGGATCCAAACTATAAGACAAATAGTTTAAATAGTTTGGTATCAAGTTCTTTCTGTCCCTTTCAGGGACTAACCTCTGAAGAAATGTGTTCTGTAGCAGATAAACTATTGGATGGAACTGTCTAGTTTTCTATTCCAATGAACCATCCAACCAATGCCATGAAAATGAAAGATTATTGTGCACAATTGAAAACCAAAATAACAATTTTGGAGGCAATGGTAACATATTGCAAAATTCATGATAAGAATCTGAATGATAAGATTCTTACAATATCCAATATTCTTGAGCATTATGGAATTACTGATATCATATTTGCCAACTTCTGTAAGACAATGGAAGGGTGTAAATATGTAAAAGGATCACGAAATACAAAAATAGAGTCCCTTTCTCCACAAGCCTGTGTGGTCCTTGATAGAATAATTGATGCACCGACAGATATATAGGAAATTGAGAACAGTTTTGAATTCGGTTGTCATTATGGGGGTCCTAGCCTCTTGTCAACACTTTTGCACTCTTTTCCTTCTCAGTTTCAACCAATGTTATACACTGACTTTGTTGTGTTGGATACATTGGCTTTGAAAGATGAATCATTCCTTAAGGATCACTATATTGAATTGTTTCGATTTTTTATCGAAAAAAATGGGTTGAAAGATTTTACTATGATTATTGTTGCTAGGGTTTTCGCCCTAGCTTGTACGAATGAGTACCTACTAAGGACAATGGATTCCTTAGTAGCAGTTCAATGATATGTGAATTAAAAGATATAACTGAAATCAAAAAGCTAAATCTAAACAAGTTAATTAAGCAAAACAGTAAAAAGTAAATAGTAATTTTGTATTAATCTGACCTTCAATGTGAAGGTTGGTGAAGCCCTTTGCGGTGATCCAAGTTGGTGGATCCGAGCTTCAAGCTGCTTCTTCTCTTTCTCCAATGGTGGAAATGGGCCAAACGGGGCTCTCAATGGTGAAAGTAGCTCAATGGTGAGCTAGGATTTCACGAGCAATTTTGGCAGAGGCAGGATACTTGTGATTGTGGATATGAAATAAGGGGTCTCCATCACTTATTTATAGTTGAAAACCATGCGGTTTAGGGTTAGGGTTTCAGCTGTTTAGGGTTTTTTTTTCTCATTTCCTCATTATTTAATATTTTTTCTTCCTTTTTAGATATTTTTGCTTTTTTGGAGGAATTTTGGATATTTTTAGCTGAAAAGAGGGTTTTATGGCCTTTTGGAGGCATTTTAAGCCTTTTGGCGGCTTTTTACATGGTTTTATGGGTTTTGGATGGAAATATGGTATGAAAATGGACAAATGAGCCATGTGATGGGGTAGATGAGGTATTGAACCTTTTTTGGGTGTTAACAGATTGCCCCCTGATGTGCGAGGGCAGGAGCTCATCGTATGGCCGATGGACATCATGAGTCATATTCATTTTTTGCTGGGGTGTGGAGAAGAGAAGGAACCAACTGAAGCTCGGAACAACGATCTCGAACCAACTGCAAGGACTGAAAAGTACATAACCTCAATAATGGATGAGGAATCATCTTATCATATGGACGAGGCGAGCATTCCCATGCTCGTATCAAGATACATGAAAATAACTGTGAGGCCCAAAAAGAGGGTCCTGTAGGATACATAGGAAACCATTGTGTATATCATAAGTGTCCAGAGGGGACACAATGCTGGAACATACTGTTGGGCTGACCATGTCTGAGCTGAACAACTGATGCAATGGAATGCCAGTAGTGCTACTGAATGTGGTTCTGAAGGAACTGATGAGCTACTGGATCAAAGCGACAACGGTCATACGTGCAATGGTATACTGATCTGGAACTGAACTGGGTACTCAAGGAAGCATGGAACTGGATGGCTTCCGAATACAATCTCCAACGCAGCCCGGAAATCCACGGGAACATATCACTGAGCGTTCCAAAGTGACTCACCAATGTGCTAGAGTCGGGGGAAATTCGGGGTCTTCGACACATAATGGAAAGGATATACATCATGCGCGATTCTCAACGATGCGATTAAGGTGCTGAAGTCGAGCATGTGAGAAACAACTATTCGGAGAGGCAAATGATGACCCCTCCCAAAATGGTCCGTAGGCACTCACCACAGATGGTGATGGGTCCAAGGCGCAGGGGCCTCTGGGTCTCTCCTCTGGAATAGAGGGGCTGTCGTCGACAGAGGGAGAACTGCAACTATCAAGGCAATGATGTTTCCTTGACAGGAGCGCGAGGTGAAAAACTGAACTGTAATAGTACTGATGGCAGGAGTGATGAACTGGGGGAAATAACTGGGCAAGTAGAGTGGGTGGACTCAAAATTCCTTTGTTCAGAGTATGATGGCGGGGATGATCGGGCAGCATATGAGACTGACTGGTGGTAAAGGGATCATATCGGTATAGCATCTGAGGGTGAATGGGCTGAGGGAGACTCTAGCTGTGGTAAAATGGTAGGAAATTACAGAATACTCTGAACAAAGGCGACTTGATTGGGGGTGCTGCTGAGATGATTGATCAGAGCGCCAAGAGGCGCGGGGGGGACTGCTTCATGGGTTAGGGAACTTGAAGAAGTGTGGATATAAAATGGTACTGTCATGTGGATTTTACGAGCCCGGGACAGTTCATGCTCTTGGTTGCTTTCAATTTTAAGGAGTATGAAAGCAAATAAGAAGACTCTGAAGTAATGGAATGATACTGTCATGTGGATTTTACGAGCCCACGACAGTACATGCTCGTGGTTGCTTTCAATTTTAAGGAGTATGAAAGCAAATAAGAAGACTCTGAAGTAATGGAATGATACTGTCATGTGGATTTTACGAGCCCACGACAGTACATGCTCGTGGTTGCTTTCAATTTTAAGGAGTCTGAAAGCAAATAAGAAGACTCTGAAAATAATGGAATGGTACTGTCATGTGGATTTTACGAGCCCATGACAGTTCATGCTCGTGGTTGCTTTCAATTTTAAGGAGTCTGAAAGCAAATAAGAAGACTCTGAATTAATGGTCAGGCAAGGAGGAAGTGTTCGATCAGGGAGCATTTATGATGACCATGACTAAGGGTGGGGGGGAACACTGGTGGGCCTCCTTGCGGGGTGAATGAATGATGGCAAAATAACGAAACATTTGTAGTATGACAGGAGTGGATGGCTCATGTAAAAAGTGTGAAATAATCTGATGACGGTCGATGTGGCACGCAAATCAATGCGGCAAGGTGTAGGGACGCAATGTTGACATTGTACCAAGTGAGAGCGAGAAATGATCTTAAGCATCGTCACGAGCTCAGAAAAATGAATCCGACGATATAAAAAATGTGAAAAACGGAGAACGGCCGATGTGGCATGCAAACCGAGGTGACTAATGGTGTCTGAAAAAATGGGTAAAAAATGACATAGAGAAAATAATGCAACGAGGTGACCATCGGGATGGTCTCGTCGTGCTGATTCCAATGGTGGAAACGGTTCGAAAAATGGACTCCGTATGGGTTCAGAATGGCTAAACAAGAGAAAAGTCAACGGATTATAAATAGTAAGTGGGCCCAACATGACATGTGTCATTTAATTAGTGGATATTGACTTGTGAGCACAGTGGGCCAGAGCTGACGTGTTGTTACTGGATGATCCGACTGGTCGACTGCAGATTCGGGAGAAACAGGTAGGCCGTCAAACTTATGCCTGCATTATTTTTGGGTTTGGGGGGAGGGTAGTGGTTCCTAGGGGTCTTGTTGTACGGTCCACGTGGGTGGACCGCGGGTCAGGGCGTCCAAACTGCGGTCGCAGACCGCGGGTTTAAATAGGGACAGCCGCGGTCTCGGATCGCGGCTGCAGGTCAAACAGCCGCGGTCGTGGACCGCGGCTATAGGCCTAACAGTCGCGGTCGCGGACCACGGCTACAGGCCTGACAGCCGCGGTCGGAGACCGCGGCTGTAGGCTTGACAGCCGCGGTCGGGGGCCGGGCTGTTCTGATTTTGGTTTGGATGGGTGGGAAGGTCCATTATTTTGACGTGATCCTGATGAGACTTCGTTGTGTGATTGACAGGATGCCACCGGTGCCATGGAGGGAGCAAGAGGTTCCAGAGGAGATAGTGACAGTGGTTCGTGAGGATCGTCGGGTGCGGTCCCTGCTAGGACTCTTCGGACTGCTGAAGTTCGCAGAGGTTCCTATTATGCTGTCAGCAGGATTGCTGCTGAACCGGTTGGTCGGATTCTGGGATCCATATGCGCTGGCATTTCGGGTGCAGGGGGAGAGGGTGGACCTCACCCTTACTGACGTTTATTTCTTGACGGGGTTGCCCTGCCTGGGGAGGGTATCAGATACTCAGCCGCGGGTGTCTGCGGATCTGGATATGGAGGATATGGTGGAGCGATTTTTTCGGCCAGACGCTCGGGTGCATCGGAATGCACTCTTGGTGAGGGATCTGCGGGAGCCAGCAGTACAGGCAATGGCGGCTTGTGTGGTTCGTATTTTGGGGTCCCAGTCACCTGAGAAGGTGTCTGGGGGTCAGATGCAGCTTGTAGAGCGTGTACTGGCCGGGACCTATTTTGCCTGGGGCCAGATGTTCCTGACCTGCGTGCAGTGATAGCTGACCGCGGGGAAGGAGTCTGGCAAGGGATTTTGTTATGGTTCCTTTTTGTGTGCCTTCTTTATGTAGAGGGTCCCCATACTGCGGCCGCGAGTGTCGGTCAGGGCAGGAGGCTTGAGGGAGCCTTGGATGGTGCGGTGGGGAGAGATGATGCGCCGCCATGGTGGCGGGGATGTTGGGTGTTACTTCACTCAGGAGCTATACTTGCAGTGGCTCCAGCTACCACTGACGCTGGAGGACTATCCATACAGGGATATGGACTTTACGGGAGATCCGGATGCTCCACGGCCACCAGGACAGGCATTGGGGCCTGATGGTATGTATGATTTGTTTGCATTGTTCAGTTTATGATATATTGCTAATATATGGTAACTGACAAAATGGTGTTTTGCAGATGTGGGTCCGAGGCCACCGCCAGGACATGTGGCTCGCAGAGGGACTGTGGCCATTCCAGCGTTGCTAGGGCAGGGGGACGTGATTCATCCAGATGCCGAGATGACACTGGAGTCTGTACAGGTGTTGTTAGATCAGTTGCTCGTGGGAGTGACTGACGCGGGATGGCGGGACCTGGATCCGGCTATGGTCCAGGATTGCTTGGGGGCACCTCGAGATTTTCGATCGATCGCGATCCGGGTGGCTCTGTTGGCAGACAGAGCACGGGCCCAGGGGCCCAGACGGGATGTGGACGCGCCGGTTGAGGCACGAGGAGAGGAGTCAGAGGCCGCGGACACTGATAGTGATGTTCGTTTACGACTCCCATTAGGGGGTGCAGGGGACTCCTCTCTATTTTTTGTAGTTATGACCTGTACCCTATGAGGCTTTTGAGGGTTCTACATACACACATTTTTTTGTAGGGCTGAGTACAGGGGTACTCAGGACATGTATAGCTCTGTATCATGTATTTTTTGATATGTATATATTTGTGCACATGGATGCACTTTTGTATGATGTTGTTTCATTTGTACGCATGTGGATGCGCTTTTATGGTGTTTGATATGTTTGCACGTGGATGCAAAGTTCGCTAGGATGTTGGGAACGTGGATGCCCCTTGTGTATTTTATGTGATGTGACATGATTTATGTATGATTAGGCACATGGATGCCCTTATGGATGCAAAATGTGGTTTTATGGTTTATGTTCATGGATGTAAATGTTTATGCAATGCAGTCTTTTTGGTTTTTTATATGGTTGGATGAGATGCTATGATGCGTGATGGAGATGTTTATATGGTGTGATTGATATGCCAATCTAGGATGTTATTGGCCATTTGATCTGCGACACTATTTTGAGCTCTTGGGACATGTGTGAATGTGATGGATTCAAACTGTCGGCTAAGTTGTTTTGTATGCAGGAATTTTCTAAATAGGCAAGGATCGTGCACCTGGTAGCAGTTGTTGATCTGGGAGACAAGTAGCTGGGAGTCCAAGAACACATGAAGGTGACGTATGCCCATTTGGAGGGCAGCAGTCAGGAGACCAGTCACAGCATCATACTCTGCTTGGTTATTGGTAGCAGCGCCTATACATGTTCCGTCAAGGTGAATCAGTTCGTTGGAAGGGGAATATAAGACCCATGCTGCAGAGGCCAGGTTGGGAGACCAGCGGCTTGCCCCATCAGCGAAGCCAATGTAACGAGGTGGAAGATGGTCCATCTGTGGGCATGCAAAAAAAAATGATGAATGTGAGATTATGGTAAAGATGGTAAAAAACAAAAAAGGAGCAAACTGTACAATGCGGACCAATGAGGTCGCAGTTTCAGTTATGGGTAAAAACGTTTAAGATACAACCCATTGCGGGGATTGCATAAAGGGCAGCCTTCAGAGTCGGCTAAAACGTATGCCCCCTTACCGAGGCACGTCTGAACGATGTAAGGGCCTTGCCACATGGACTCAAACTTTCCTTTACCGGTTTTGTCGTGGGCTTGGTCGTAGGCGAGGACGAGGTCCCCTTCGTGGAAAGTTCGAGGGTGAACATGTTTGTCATAGTGGGCTTTGGAGCGGTTTTTGGCAGCTTCGATGTTCTGGAGAGTGGCACGATGATCTTCATCGGCTTGTTCGAGGGATAGCAGACGTTGCTCGAGGGGAGAGGTATCGGGGAGAAGCTCGACGGCGATGTGTAAGGAAGGTATCTGACACTCGATGGGGAGAACAGACTCCACACCGTGAACTAAATGAAACGGGGTAAAACCAGTGGCGGTCTTGGTGGAGGTACGGTAAGCCCATAAGGCAGGGAATAGCATATGGTGCCAATTGGACTTATGCCGATCAACAGTGCGTTGGAGTATGGTTTTCAGTATTTTGTTAACAGCTTCGACTTGACCGTTCCCTTGAGGGTAGTAAGCCGAGGAAAAATGGTGTTGGAATTTGAGGAAAGTAGATAATTCGCACCAAACTGAATCTTCAAAGTGTGATCCATGGTCCAAGACCAACTATTTGGGGACCCCGAAGCGAGTGATAACATGGTTGAAAAAGAAACGGGCAGTAGTTTCAGCGGTACAGTTGAAGGTGGGCATGGCTTCCGCCCATTTGGTGAAGTAATCGACGGAAACAATGATGTGCTTATGTCCGTTCGCAGATGAGGGTCTACACTCCATGAAGTCGATGGCCCACTTGCAAAAGGGACCAACGGTGACGACTGGGTGTAATGGAGCAGGTGGTGTCCGGGCCTTGGGGGCAAAAAGTTGGCAGTTATGGCAATGCTTGACCGCAGTGATGCGGTCAGTGAAAAGTGTGGGCCAGAAATATCCGGCGTGGACTACCTTTTGGGCAGTGGCCATTCCTGAGAAATGGCCGCCGCAGGCACCGCTATGGCAATCATTAAGGACCTGTTCAGCTTCTTCGTGTGTGAGGCAACGACGAAGAATTGTGTCGACTCCTCATCGGTAAAGGACATCTCCTATGAGAAGATAGCGAGAGGCCAGGTGACGGATACGACGACGCTCATTACGAGTGATGGTGGGTCGAAAATTTTGCGTGCGCAGATATAATAGGATATCACCATACCACGGGTCATCGGATGAGATAGCGAACAAGTGATTATCGGGTAACTCCTCGGAGATAGGTGGGGCTAGGAGAAAGGATGGGAGATCGGTGATGAGCTGGGCAAGCGCAAGGGCTTTAGTGCTCTTAGGTGTTCGAAACGTGAGGTCAAATTCCTGGAGGATAATCACCCATTTAGCCACACGGCCTTGCAGGAGCCGCCGGTTTAAGAGATATACCATGGGGTTAGAATCGGCGATGACTGTGGTATGACTAAATAAAATGTAGTGTCACAATTTTTGGACGGAGAAGACCACGGCTAAGGCTAGTCTCTCCTCATGTGGGTAACGTAGGGGTGGGCCGGACAAGGTCTGGCTAACGTAGTAAATGACATGCTCTTGGTGTGAGGTGTCTTCTTGAACCAAGACTCCGGACACAGCATGCTCGGATGCCGAGACGTAGAGGATGAAGTCCTGAGAGAAATCCGGAGGGGAGATCAAGGGGGCTTGTGTGAGAGCTTTCTTAAGGTCTTCGAATGCAGCTTCGGCTTGCTCGTCCCAAACAAAGGGGATGTGGGTACGGAGCAGGCGCAAAAAACTGTGAACGGTGGTGGCGTAATCAGGAACGAAGCGTCGAAGAAAGTTGGATCGCCCTTGCAAACTTTGGAGTTGCCGGAGCGTTCGAGGAGAGGGAAGGTCTAAGATGGCTTGGACTTTCAGGGGATCTACAGTGATTCCTTTCTGGGAAATAATGAAACCTAACAATCGGCCGGTCGGAACGCAAAATACGCACTTGTGTGGGTTCAAGCGGATCTGATATTTGCGACAACGCAGAAAAACTTGCCGAAGGTCCTCAAGGTGGTCTGATCGTTTTCGGGAACGAGCTGTAAGGTCATCAAGGTAGACGAGGAGGACATGGACCAAATCATGAAAGCAATAGGTCATGGCCCGCTGGAATGTGGCACTAGCATTTTTTAGGCCGAAAGGCATGACACGATAGGCAAAGGTGCCCCATGGGGTAGTGAAAGCGGTTTTGTACTAGTCTTCCTTTCAGATTTGGATCTGATTGTATCCAAAAAAACCGTCCATGAACGAGAGGACTTCATGCCCCGCACATGCATCAATGAGCTGGTCAATAAATGGCGTAGGAAAATTGTCTTTGGGACACGTGTGGTTTAAGTCTCGGAAGTCAGTGCATACCCTAATGGTGCCTTGTTTCTTGTTGACAGGAATAGGGTTTGAAACCCAAGTGGTATAGGCAATAGGATAAATGAATCCTTCCGTGCGGAGCTTTTCAATCTTTTCTTTGACAGCTGGGAGTTTTGAGGGATGAATGGGACGCTGTTTCTGACGAACGGGGGGTACATCAGGCCATGTGTCAATGTGGTGCTCTATAATGGCAGGGTCAAGACTAGGCATTTCGGTATAGGACCAGGGAAAGACATCACGGAATTCTTTGAAAAGTTTTTTGTATTTCTAAACCTCTTGCACGGTGCAGGATGCTCCTAAAGCGATGAGTTCGGGGGTGCCTCCAAGGGCAGTGATATCAATTTGGATGACAGGTGAGATGTTGGCCATGTTACCCTCTTCGAAGGCGTCAGGAGTAGGAATAGGGTCCTTGAACCAGTCGACCTTGGGAGGGAGGAAGTCTTTGGATTCCACTGCAAATTGGGTAGCAGTGGTAGAGGAAGACTCATCCGGGAGGAAGTAGGAACGATGGTGCATGTCATCCCAAGGATAATCTGGGGCAGTGAGAGCCTCAAGAATCTCCTCGTCCGTACGGAATATTTGTGTCACCAAATCGGTAGACGAAGGAGCGGTGGTGGAAGAGATCATATAAATGGTATTAACCTCTTCGGAAGAGGAAGATTCCGGGGGGTGGATCTCCACAATGGTGGGTGGTGCTATCTCAAGATCCAGATTGTTCATCTCAAAAAGAGTGGTATTGACCTCTCCGGAAGGGGAAGAGACCGGGGAATGGATCTCCACAATGGTGGGTGGTGCCGTCTCAAGATCCAGATTGTTCATTTCAAAGAAATCTATTTTGTACTCGGGGATATCAGGACAGTGATGTGAGTAATGCCCGTAGACACCACATAAGGCACATGAGTGGTTAGTGCGCAAGGATTTGTCGCGAGGCATAGGGGTTGAATCTAGATGGACAACTGGGATAGTGGGGTCGTCGTCAATCAGTTTCATGTATTCCTGTAAGGTCAGTAACTGAGGACATAGGTGAGTCGCATGGCCCAACTCATCGCACAGCGCGCATTTGGGAGGAGCCCGAAACACAGGGGGATTTTTTACTGTCTTAGGAGGTGGGACAGCGGTGTAAGGTTGGGGACCTCTGCCCCCAGTGGGTTTGGGAATAAGAGGGAGGGGTTTAGTAGAAATTTGGTCTTGTAAGGATGTACGCCAAGCTCTGGAGATTGTTGTCAAGGAATCAAATGTCAACTATAAAATGGCTACCGGTCTTTATGAATATAAAGAACA
>LPNX011127723.1:9397-25486 GCA_001517045.1 Pseudotsuga menziesii | reverse complement strand
AAAACAAAGATACCTTTGAAGTGACAACTATGATATAGGCTCCTCATCGGAGTTGCAACCACCTGGTGTAGTTCCCTACTGAAATAGATTGGACCTCTAATCCACACTATTTTAGGATGCTACCCTTCATTAATGGCTAGACAAAATCTATGTGTTTGGATACTACCCGTAAGAAGATCAAGGGATAAAAATGGATAGATATAATAGCTACCTAGTACAATTGCCCTTTGAAATAGAGTGGTTTTGGTTCACGCTACTTCGGGTTGCTACCCCTCATCAATGGTAGGAAAATGTCTACATGTTTAAATACTACCTGTAAGAGGATTAAGGGTAAACTTGGATTACAACTTAGTACAACCCCAAATCTGGAGCACACTTGCATCCTCAAACAACTAATTGATAGAAAACTGCAAATTCAGAGAATTAATCTAACTTACAGGAAACAATTAGGTATTACAGGAATTCATCGAGCATTACTAGAATTTATATTGAAAGGAATTTGATGGCACAACGTCAGATTCCTGAATCTTTTGTATGAAAATACCCTGGTTTATAAATGCACACTCTGTTCTGGAACAACGACCTTCAAACGAATCCCTAATCAATAGAACTCTGGGTACATCGCACCACCAACACGATTATGTGTAACTTCAACCGTAATCTGGATAAATTCCACAGATCGATTCAATGTCCAGAGCTACCACGATTTGCAAGTGCTGATACGAATGATTCTCTATCTCAATTAGATTTTGAAATGCCATTCCTTAGTCATCAATGATTTGGTGTTCTCCTCAAGCTGTGATATTGGATCGCAATTGCATTCTCCAAACGCTACACCTACGATCTGACCTAAGAATCTCCACAATCTAAAAAACAATCTTTCATACATTAGTATCTTCCTCCTCTCTTCAGAAACCGGTTGATCATCGCTGCATCGAGCCCCTCCTCGAAGGATCAAGGCAGTCGGGCCGGCATATTGGGGGCAAAGGTTATGTTTTTTTTTGTTTTTTGCATTTTCATTATATTTTATTTATTTTTGTTTATTTTATATATTTGTCTTTTATATGATTTTTTTTAAAAGACTAAACATTTTTCATTTTTTATTTTCTTAATTTTTCATTAAAGAGTACTTGAGTCAGTGTCCTAAATTTTAGGAACCTACCATCAGGCACCTAGTTTCCATCAATGTATTATATATGTCCTTTAAAATGATATCCATGTTGATGTAATTGTAACTTTGGAATGTCTTTTAAAATGGTATCCATATTGATGTAATTGTAACTTCGAAATGTATTCATTCGTATATTTTATGTATTGTACCTTGATGTTTATTCCGGGATGTGTCTGTAATGTATTTGAGTCATGTCATGCCCCGATGTTCCTATCGGGAGGTTCTATAATGTAAAAAAGTCATGTCAAGTGAATATCCCGTGGGGACGACTTTTCTTGAATATTCACATAGCTTACAGTAATTCACGGGATATTCATTTAGTGCAATTAATTTTATTTTTTATAATAATTAAATATGGATTATATTGATTATCAATAAATGTCTATTTCAATGCGTATTGATCTTGAGAGGAAAGACCGTGTATATATAAACACAATTGTGAAATTTTACCACACTAACATTCTATTAATTTAATGCCATGAGAGCAAAAAAACATGTATCCATAAACACAATTATAATTTTTAATCATACTAACATTCAATCAATTTCACACCATAGAAGCAAAAAAGCATGTATATATAAACGCAATGATGATTGAGGGCTAAGGATGGACAAACTTTTGTTGATTTTCAAATGATCCATGGAGGGACATTAGATTCAGTCTTGTCCAATTGTTGTGGGCTTACCTAGTGAGACAAGACATGTCATAAAAAATTGTAAGTCCTCGAGGCATTGACCATTGGAGGCAGAGACTAGAAAACAGTGGTGAAATTCTTGATGGTGGTGGCACAGAGTGCTCTGAACGAGGACTTTATTACTCATCACATCCCAAGCATGGTCCATCAGGTGGGGATGTCAGCTCACGGTTGGGGGTGTTAGGAGAGACATCTCAGTATCTAGTGATCATCTAGACAACTGCCCTTGAGATGTATTAGGGTTTGGGGAATTAACTCTTAGTAAAGTGGAACCATTGCATAACACAATATACAATTAATACTTATCTTTAATGGAAATCAGTCCAAGCAACTGGTTGTGTAGGAGAAACGTTCCACGTAACTGTAGGTATCACTCATTAATACCACCCCAAAGCTAGGTTATGAGGCCACCAAGGTGAAGGACACCTTCATGCTTTTCTCTACCAACCCAAAACCCATTTTCTTTCATTGCTTAGCCAAATGCTCATCCAAAGCTTTTACAAGAATCTCACTCAACCGTCATAGCCATGACACTCCTTCTAACTACCCCACACTATACAAGGAATGCATTTCCTTCACTAATCCATAGTTCCCGCATGAAACCCAACCTTTACAATGCTTACTAGAGAGTGCAGTAAGAATCTGAGATATTGTGTGCCTTTCAAGCATTTTAGGTAGAATTGAATTATGGTTTCTCAATCCTCTCACCCAATCCTAGTAAGACAAAAGGAAGACTCATTTCAAAGGTTCCATTTGTTGGTGAGGGAAGCAAAACTAATGAGGATTGAATGGGCTCATCAAGAGATTTCCAACAATGCTTGAATGGGCTCAAACGGACATTGTATGAAGAAGTTATAGAATTCTGAAATTTTGTACAAACATACAAAAATCTTAGAGGGGTGCCACGTGGAATACCTAGAGACTACCACGTGGCAGTACAAATAGTATGACCAAATGATGTGGTGGCATCTCAAAATGACATGTGGCATGTATGCATGTATCGACAACTGATGTGTCACCAAGCCCATTGTGAAACGCGATAGACTATACGATCACATGGCAATTGTATGATGATGTGGTAGCTGACGTGGAAGATAGATGGATGATGATTGGGCAGCTGACGTGGCAATACAATGTTGATGTGGTAGTATGATGTTGACATGGAAATACGACTGGTGACTAGATGATGACTGGGTGTTGAGGTGGTGGTTGAGTTGGTGGACACATGGCCACCACGTGGGCCAATCAATGGAAGCCACATGGCAGCGCAAATTAGCACAAATGGTCCTAATCCTTTTGGATCGAAGTGGGATTCAAACTCCAAACCTCTCAACTAACATCCAATCGACTTCACTAGCGTGCCACAAGTATCACTTTTCATGTGATATAGGAAACATTTATTTAAATTTATTATGTTGTTATTTGGGTGAAAAACTGGGGATCCACGGGTTTGATCCTGTGACCTCCACCTATACAACCAACGCACCTAGTTGTTGTACCGACGATATGACTTATTATAATAAAGAAACGAATCATATTATATTTAATTATTCAAATTCGGATGGATGTAAAATCCCAATATGCAAGGGATTTGAACAAACGACCTCCAGCAACATAATCCCATGTCTTTACCGTTGCACCGGGGGGGAGTTGTGCATTGCCAAAATGCAAATCCAGTCTATTTTACTGCAAGTATTTATACTGTGTAGAGGTCAAGACCAAAAGGATGTAGAGGACCCAACCCAAGGTATTTAGCCACCCTTGGGAGGCTTCTTGATTTGTTCATAAGACTTATTAGCAACATTGAAGACAAATCCTACAATGTTGTGGTCATATTTTGCAGTTGGAGAATTGCATATCGGCATGAATTTCTTAAGTAATTCTTGTTCTGAAGTACAAAGGTGAAGGAAAGGAAGAATGTGGCGTTGAAGACATTTGTCATGCAGAGCTAGTGAAGGAATTGGATTGAAGGTGAAAGACCATTATTGATCTAACAAATATTTTGAAGTGCATTGGATCATTCACATAGTTAAGTGGGTCTGGATACATATCTCAAGACGGGTGAACTCCGTTAACAACCTCTTTTCCAATTTTTGTTTTGTGATATCCGACATTCTCACTTCTTTTAAGTAGAGGTAATTTGTAAGATTCACATTCATTAAAGACAATTTTGAGGTTTTTATTTATGTATTCAAAAATGAAGTGTCATCATGACAAGCCAACCACATGTATCAATAGATTTATCTACCTTATACATGCATATCGCATTCACTAGCGAGGCCTTGGCCTTGAGCACCACACTAGGAATCTATACTTAGCATATTTACATCATATGATTAATTACATTTTGGGTGTTAAAAATTGGGGTATTACAGAGAACATAAAATTTAATGAGGTTATGGGATTGGCAAGTGCAACACTTGTTGGGAGGTTCCAAGGTAGGTGAATGGGGAACAATACCCCTAAAGAATGGATGAAGGATAATTGGGAGCCATTCATGGGTTGTTCTCCAATATGTTTCTCTTTGTCTTGAGGGTGGTTAGCAATGGTGTTTTGGTATCTCAAAGTTGCAAAGAGGGTATTAAACCATCGTTCTAAGTGGGGTTTTCAACCTCTACTCCTAAAAAGGTGGACCCCAAATTTTTACATGAAAAACGAGAGACCGGAATGTGTCTCAATTTGGGTTAAATTTCGAAGCCTTCCATTGATATTCTGGCATGAAGAAGTATTCATGGAAATTAGATTTATCTTTTATGGTTTTTGGAAATTAAATGTTGCTTGTATCCTTGGAAATTTAAAAGAGGACTTGTTGAAATCAATTGCTTTGAAAAAACGAGGTCTATAATGTGTACAAACATTGGTTCCCTTTTGTTGTATGAGGTGCCATGTTTATGGAAATATTCTGGAGGAATTTAGTCTACCAAATTGGAAACAAAATTGTGTTCACAAATCGAGGGGTGTGGTGACAAAGTTTGGGTTTATAAGAGAGGCTTAGGAACATTTTGCGCCTATAGCTCCAGGTCATTAATCAAAGGATTTGGATAAAGTTCCATAAGTCCCACAAGTCTTCGCGGATAGTTCAAAAGTAGTGGATATCCCTCAAGTTACCCTTCATTTAGAATCCAAGGATGAGGATTTTCTTTTTGCAAGTATTGGTAAATCCTGAAATCCTAAGGCTCCTACAAATTGACATTTGTTTGAATATTATTTAAATTTTGGATCAGGGGATGAAGATCCTAGAATGTAAGGGGGGGATCTCATGATTTTGTTTCCAACCTATCCAACATAACAGATCCTCAGACTTCTCCCCTAAACCATTTTTTAGGGTTAGCTAGTTAGATGGACAAAGGGATCTCCTCCTCTATTCATATTGTAAACTTAAGTGAAGACAGGGGAGATCTGGTATAGATTATTGGGACTGAAAAGATTGATGTATCCAAATACAATATGCATCCTAGTACTAAAGGGGTAGGGGTTGTATGTTCTCAATGAGTTGAGGGGAGTTTAGGGTTTTTTAAGTAATCAAAAGTTTCAAATAGGGGTAGAAAGTTGTATATGTCCATGCTAAAGTTACTAAGAAGGAAGCAGTCATTGAGGCCTATGGAGTCATTTCCATTCAAGAGCCTCACCGTGGAGTTAATTCATTTACTAAAAAAATTGCTTTGACTTTTCTTGAATATTCACATAGCTTACAGTAATTCACGGGATATTCATTTAGTGAAACTGATGGTAGGACGGGGGATCAAAAATCTAAATTGGTTCAATAGGGCTTTATGTGCAAAGAGCTTATGACTTGACATGACTTTTTTACATTATAGAACCTCCCTATAGGAACATCGGGGCATGACATGACTCAAATACATTACAGACACATCCCGGAATAAACATCAAGGTACAATACATAAAATATACGAATGAATACATTCCGAAGTTACAATTACATCAATATGGATATCATTTTAAAAGACATTCCAAAGTTACAATTACATCAACATGGATACCATTTTAAAGGACATATATAATACATTGATGGAAACTAGGTGCCTGATGGTAGGTTCCTAAAATTTAGGAAATTGACTCTAGTACTCTATAATGAAAAATTAAGAAAATAAAAAATGAAAAATGTTTATTCTTTTAAAAAAAATCATATAAAAGACAAATATATAAAATAAACAATATAATGAAAATGCAAAATACAAAAAAAAACATAACCTTTGCCCCCAATATGCCGGCCCGACTGCCTTGATCCTTCGAGGAGGGGCTCGATGCAGGGATGATCAACCGGTTTCTGAAGAGAGGAGGAAGATACTAATGTATGAAAGATTTTTTTTTAGATTGTGGATATTCATAGGTCGGATCGTAGGTGTAGCATATGGAGAATGTTCAGATTAGAACTGCGATCCAATATCACAGCTTGAGGAGAACACCAAATCATTGATGACTGAGGAATGGCATTTCAAAATCTAACTGAGATAGAGAATCATTCGTCTCATCACTTGCAAATCGTGGTAGCTCTGGACATTGAATCAATCTGTGGAATTTATACAGATTACGGTTGAAGTTACACATAATCGTGTTGGTGGTGCGATGTACCCAGAGTTCTGTTGATTAGGGATTCGTTTGAAGGTCGTTGTTCCAGAACAGAGTGTGCATTTATAAACCAGGGTATTTTCATACAAAAGATTCAGGAATTTGACGTTGTGCCATCAAATTCCTTTCAATATAAATTCTGGTAATGCTCGATGAATTCCTGTAATACTTAATGGTTTCCTGTAAGTTAGATTAATTCTCTGAATTTGCAGTTTTCTATCAATTAGTTGTTTGAGGATGCAAGTGTGCTCCATATTTGGGGTTGTACTAAGTTGTAATCCAAGTTTACCCTTAATCCTCTTACAGGTAGTATTTAAACATGTAGACATTTTCCTACCATTGATGAGGGGTAGCAACCCGAAGCAGCGTGAACCAAAACCACTCTATTTCAAAGGGCAATTGTACTAGGTAGCTATTATATCTATCCATTTTTATCCCTTGATATTCTTACGGGTAGTATCCAAACACATAGATTTTGTCTAGCCATTAATGAGGGGTAGCATCCTAAAACAGTGTGGATTAGAGGTCCAATCTATTTCAGTAGGGAACTACACCAGGTGGTTGCAACTCCGATGAGGAGCCTATATCATAGTTGTCACTTCAATGGTATCTTTGTTTTATTAAACATTATGAAATCATACCCCTTATTCCTGATCCTCAACCAATGTTACCTCCAAACCTCTAAACCTATGCATAGAAAGATAATTATGAAGACAATTTAGAGCCCCATTCTCGGTGCATTAGCCCTAAAAGATTACTTTCGTGCATAATAGCAAATACCATGGATTTAGTTTGTGCAACATGGTTAAGGAACCAAAACCCATAATCTATGCTAAAAACATTGTAATGGCACCCATATCCTGGTTGAAAGCGAAAGATTCCATTTACAAGACATGTGAGGTGATATAGAACCATGTGCATGTCCACTAGACATAAATATGAATATTTTAGGGCCTACATCCTCGTTGTTTATTCCTAAACCTCACAAAGGCCCTAAACCTCATAAATTCTGGTATTCCTCATTTTTTCTGTGTTCTTTTTGTCAATGATTTTCTAAATTCAAATGGCCATTTTCAAAGTTTCTAGGAATCACAGCCAGTCTAAAATACAGTGGAGTTCATCCACTAATGATGAGCTTCGGATCCATCCATACCAAGAGGATGCTGGAGAAGAATCTGACACTACAGAAGACTCATATATTGCAGAGGTCGGGGCCGAGTTATGTATGGTTGGAGATCAGACATGTTCAGTTCCCTATGAACTCTTTGATTTTCTAGACTTGAAGCAGATTTTGTCTTTGGACAACTGGAATTCTTGTTTGACAGAGGAGGATAGGTACAATCTTGCGGCATACCTTCCTAACATGGACCAGCAAACTTTCAACCTAACTCTAAAGCAACTACTTGGAGGAGAAACATTGAATTTTATCAGTCCCATGGCAGAGCTCTTTGATAGGCTGAAAGGTGGGTTATGCCCCCCTAAAGTGTCCCATTACATGGAAGGATCGCTGTATTTGCAGCAGAAGCTGCATTATCATTCATTGAGGAATTATCACAAGAATATGGTGAATAACTTCATGGAGATGCATAAGATCTGGAAAAGTTGTCCTCCAGGGGCAGGTGTCTATTTGCTATTTTTTCAAGTAGGCAATGGTCTGGGGGCTTAGCAGGCATTAGAGGACAAGCTGCTCTTCATGTTCTGAAACTGTAGGAAATTATAATAGTCGTATGTGAAGTATACCTTACATTGTCCGAAATTGTAGACAAGAAATAGATGTAAAAAGTGAATGTAAATGATCAAACTTTTTATGTTTGTATCCATCTTCAGAAAGATATTTTTAACTCTAAATTCAAGATCATTATAATTGAAGGCGTAATTACTTTAATGGACTTTCATCTTCATTCCCCGTTTACACAATTGTAGAGCTAATTCTTACTTCAATCTTAACATAAAATATGTCACTTATCACATGTGCAAGTGAAGTGTGCCCTATTGTTTTTGTGCTAGTTTTTACTTCAATCCTGAGTCCTAACATGTAAGATACTGCCTGTCTCTTGCCCAAGTGAAGTGCACTCTATTGTTTCTGTGCTGTTTGTATGTGCTTGGAGTAGGCAATTCCGGCAATTTGCCAAAGAATTAGACTTTAGAAGGATGAATGCTATATATTATAAGTAAATGATTGCAATGGATGTTCAACTAGGTTTCAACCTTGGTTAATGGTTTTCTAGATGATTTGTGACATGTAAGGTGTCTTTGTAATCTACCTATTGTTTTTTTATTTTAATGTAATTTAGAATATAAAGACTCTTCTAGTCATATGTTTCATCCTCAAAGCATAGCCGAGATGGATCATATGATGCAAGTATTTTTTTTAGTCCTTAACATGACGAGCATATATTTACACGGCCATAACTATGAATCCTTTAATAGTGGTAATTTTTTTTTTTTTTTGGCAGAAATAGTTATAGATTTGTATTATAAAAGTGTTGCAGCCTCACTGGTCAGCGTAATTTATTTTTTTTCCTCAGAAAAATTCGTAATTTCATTTCAAAGTGGAACAAAATTACATCTGCACATGTAAGAGAATCACTAGGATCCCTACATTGCCACATATTTGCTGTCTCATATTGTCAAAATTTACAAAACTGTCCCAGACTGTAATAGCAGAAAAATTCAGCTAGATACATCACAGAATATATGGGTATAACCCAAATCAATGAATATGACATGTCACAACCAGAGAATAGACAAGCAGAGTCATCTTCGCCAGCCAAACGCTGATATCGGACTCTTCAGAGAATCCCATGACCGCAAGCCAAAAACAGCTCCCTCATCCGAAAAGCCACTGCCAGGCTTCCATCTGATGTTATTTGGCTCATTACATCATGATTTGATCCGTGATACAAGCATATCAGCTAGATACCAAAAAATATGGGTAACACAACCCAAATCGGAGTAGAAATATGACAGGTCACAAAATTCTGAGTCAAAGCTCAATGCTGATGCAAAATTGCTTCATGAAACGACCGATGATAATAGCTGTATGTACCCTCTAGCGAGTGAACAGTTATCCTCCAGATTCCAAAGTCTAAATTCCACTGCGTCGCTTCCTTTGATAGCTGATCAGCCACCCCATTCCGTTCCCTATAAACATGTGTAAAAGAAATATGATTAAACTATTGTTTAATGCGGAACACCTCCTCTAGAATAGGTAAAAGTATCATCACATGGCACTGTACAGTCTCTTTTTCCCATTCAATAACTAGCATAGAGTCACCAAAGACCTGTAAAGACAAACAACCCTGTTCTAAAGCAAATAAAAGCAGAAGCCTGAGTGTCATTAATTTAGCATAGTTGTTTGTTCCCCTCCCTAAACCAGCCGAGAAATGAAAATAATGAGACTCAGATTTGAAAATTACTCCACCCCCACCACAAATCAATTGCCGATCTTGAGAGGCTCCATCAAAGAAGCCCCAAGGGATAGCTTTGTCAATCTGTTCCTCCCGCACAGGCCTATGCTTGAGAGGCTTCTCAGGTTCCCTGAAATGTTGAATAATTGCAACAATTTGAGCCACAACAGATTCCATCGGGATTCGACAGTCCTGAAAAATAATCTTGTTGCGAGTGATCCAAATCCCCCAAGCAAAAATACAAGGAACAGCTCGGAGAGAGTTAAGGCCCGACCACCATCGATGAAAATCTTGGAGAACAGTATCTCCCTGCCACCCCCCGCTGAAACCCATCTTCTTACCCACCTCAGACCATATAGATTGAGAATAAACCCATTGAACAAAGAGATGATGAGTTGTTTCCTCAGCCTTCCGACACAGCGCACAAAAGACAGGGCCTTCAAGAAATCTCATTTGCAAGATGTCCCATGTCGGAGCCTTATTTTCCAAAATAGCCCAGAAGAGTAATTTGGCCTTACCCGGGCATTTTAGCTTCCACAGCTGTTTCCACCACCAAACCAATTCTCGGTTATAAGCCATCACATTGAGCTGAATATAACCATTTTTAGGAGTATAACACCCTGAAGGATGATAGTCCCAAACCAATTCATCATCTCGGTTAGTCAATCTGACATTTGAAACCCTTAACTGCCTAATATATCCCCCCTGGGCCTCCAGCAGATCATCATGAATCTCAAGTCTCTGAGCACTGATCCAGCCTTGATGCCATAATGAAGAATTTTCCTGATCCTCAATATCAGCAATAAAAAGACACCCTCTTGCTACCAAGTGTAACCTCAGCTCCTCAGGAAGGACACGATCCCCCCCATAGCCTACCCAAGGATCAATCCCAATACGAACCATTTGCCCATTACCAATTCTCCACACCAAACCAGAGCCAACCAAATCAAAATGCTTTACCACCGCTTTCCAGACCACTGAGCAATTTGTCTGAGATTTGTCCACCATCCGAATCCACTCAATGAGAGTCAAAGGAGCAATATATTTATGATACACCACTCGAGTCCAGAGACTCTGTGTATGTATAAGTCTCCATGAGACTTTTGCTCCTAATGCCTTTGCAAAAAGGAAAATATTTTTTAACCCCCACCCTCCCAAAGCTTTTGGAACAGCAATTTTCTCCCACCTCACCCACACCAGAGCCCTATGATCACTCTTACCTCTCCACAGAAAAGAAAAACACAGCTTGCGAATCTGTTCTAGGATCCCCTTAGGAAGCCATGCAAGAGACATCCAGTAGACGGGTATCGCTTCCAAAACTGATTTTACCAGTACCAATCTCCCAGCCTGAGAGAGCCATTTTTTACTCCATCTTTGAAGTCTTTTTTCCAATTTTGTCAATAACCAGTGCCAATCTGCCTTCAGGTAAGAGTTCATTCCATAAGTGCATGGGAAAACCTGGGAGTTTTACCCACAGAGGCTCCTTATTAATCTTTTCCGTTTTTTAATAAAAAAAAGGTGTCCAACTTTTCAAAACAATAGGAACCCCATGCATAGACCACTGCCTCCCCAGGACAACATCAACTTCCCCTTTGCTATGCATGATGAAATAAAACCACCCTTTTGTCAATACCCGAACTTCAGGCACTGTATCCAGCAAATGTTTCCACTGCTCAGCCGCCCACCTCCGAAGAAAACCACGACCAAATCATTTGCCACGGACATGCCCAACCACTGTTGTCAAGGACAAATCCTCTGTCTCTTCCATCGATACATCAACCCCCAGCACCAGCTTGTCCCTACGCTTCCTCTCTTTAACAACCTTTGGACATTTTTGAGATCCCTCCTTCATTGACCCCCCTTGCTTGGGGCCTAAAAAAGATTTGGTCTCAAGAGACAAATCATGACTGCCCAGAAACTCCACCGCCTGACCACTGGAATAAATGGCCTCCAGAACCCAGAGCGATGTCAGGCCCCCGACTAGCTTCCGACACTACCAAATCCCCCACCGAGAAAGAACCAAAATCTCCCTCCAAACCCTGATGCTTTATTCCATCTCCAAGAAAAGGGGAAAGACCCTCTACTGGGAGCACTGAAGAAGTTACAGGAAAGTTTGCAAAGAACCCATTCTGAGGGGAAAGAGTACGCCCGAGAAGTCTAGCGAGGTCGGGCTGGTCTACACCCAAACCCTCAGATGTCTTGAAGAGAGCTAAATCCACCCCTGCCAACCCCACATTATCCACGGGCCCAGAGTAGACCCCTGGCCCCCTCCCTGACAGCAAAGAACCAGACAGCTTCCCCTGCTAACCCAAAGCACCAGAAAAACCTCCTGCAACAAAAATATCACTTTCATTGACCCCATCCGAAGTGTAATCCACCTCCTCCTCCATACTTCCCCACCGAACCACCCCAAAACCTGTCAATCAGAAAGAAACCTGTGGCCACAACCTTAAAAAAATGCTTACAACGAACAAAACTTCATCCACGATCCATAAAACCTCGAATTGCTCGAAGAAACTTGTCCATTCATTTGCTCCAAGAAGATTTGAACTCTCGTCCTGATCTATTGGTACTACTGGTTGTTCACTGAATATTCACTGCCTGACATTCGACCTCGATCTGTATTGGATCCTGCAATGAAGTCTTGTAGATATTCTTGAAGCAAGGGAAAGAAATCTTCAAACTCCTCCACATAAGCCCTACTTCACAGAGAAGGAAGATCTTCGTGAAGATGCAAAGACCACCTGAAACCACGAAACTCTTCACAACGAGCGCATGGCAGAGGGCAGATTCTAGACTGGCAGCAACACGCTGAGGCAGGGGATGTACCAGACTCCAAAGAGGGAATCCAGACACAGCAAAACCAGAGAGCCAAGCCGAATCACGTTGATCAAATCTTGAAGTTTGAAAAAATTTCTTGGAGCGAAAAAATCCACATCCTCGGTCAGCGTAATCTTACAGACAAAAGAAGGGAAAATTTTCAGTCTTATCCTTAAAAATTACCAAATTTTTTTCTGTAAAACTACTCAAAAACCTTTTCTGTCCTTCACAGAGGATTAACTATCTTTTGTTTGTTTAAAGACTGTAAAAAACTCCCAATACTAAATATATTTTGCATTACATAACAATTGAAATTTTGTTTTAAAAAATATGCCTACCGTATGCTTCATCTTGCTCTTGAGGAGAGGGCTGGGCTTCCTGGTTGCATCCGATCATGTCCACATCTACTAGAGCTTGATGGACAGAGTCTCCTTCTTTGTTCTCTTTGATCATTGAATCCACAGACATTCTTGCATTTGAAGCTACGGATTGAGCATTCTTGGACATGTTGGCAAACATCTGATGCAGAGCCATGCATTCAGCTTATTGATGACAGAAACAAACATGTTATATCTAGAGAGCCCAATTGGTGTTGGATTTTCTTATTCCTACAGTAGTTCAGACTACCTGTATTATGATGATGCAATGACTGGTATATTATTTTCCATATTTCTTTCATATTGCTGCAACTGAATATATCCTTAAGATTGATCATGGGACTGTAGTTTCTTGGCAATATTGAATAAGATTAAAACTGAGAAAGAAGTGCCATATAATGCAGCTCAAGACAACCTAGATTTCTTCTTGAATTGGTTTGAGAAATTTCCAGAGTACAGAGGTGTAGACTTTTACATAACAGGGCAGAGTTATGGAGGTATGACCCACTGTTCCCACTTGTTCATTTAAACTATGTAAGGCTATCCATGTTGATTGATGTAATTTTGTTGAAGACTACCCATGTTGGTTTGCTGTAATATCGCAGGACACTATGTGCCTCAATTAGCAACTCTTGTGCTGAATCACAACAAAAAGATGAACATAAAGCAATGATGAATATTAGTGGATGATACTTTGAAGCCTGTTAGAGGTATGATATGTTCAATAGGAAAAGAATGGATCACAGTTGGCTTAAGGTGGACATCCTTGTTGCATCACGTGCTGACTTCTACTTTAATGTTGTCATAACATGGGGTCTACTAACAGAGCATTCATAAGGTTTATTTTGAGAACTGTGCCTTCTCACAATGAAGATGTCCAAGTCCTTGATTGGGTGGGGTAGGTAGGTTTGTGGGACATTGATAATATGGTTGTTATTTAATATTACCCGACCTAAAGAGGTTTTTCAAAACAGCCGGTTTTACAAGGCAAACTAAGGATCCAAAACCAACCAATGAAGTTTATTTATGTTCAAAACAAAAAGCACTGAAGTTCCTGACTTTTCTGGTTGCCTACTTTATACAGAAAAATTGGAATAATCCTGTGTTTAGTTTGATACACCATTCCCTTTACTGACACTAGGTTCCATATACATAATACTATGTTTCTTTTTCCTAGTTTAATTGCTTCTGAGCATGTTGTTTTCAATTGAACAATTTGGTGTGATTGTTAAGTAGCAAACTCAGACAATTTACCCCTTAAGATGTACCGAGAGATCAGACAATTTACCCCTTAAGCTGTACCGACAAATCAGGCATTGGGCCAAGATTGTGCCTGATCCATCCCACCTATTCTGATTCTGATGTTTGAGTATCGTGCCATTCATATGGTTTGCAGATGGAGCATGTGCAACCAACAGGCATTACATGTTAATTGGGTCTAGCTCGAGTGATTATGGAAATGGAGTGTTATCTTCCCCACCTAGGTTCTATTCTTGTTAGTGACATGTTGAGTTCATAAGAAGTCTATTGTTGTAATAGTGTCAAGCCTTGTTCTCGACCTGGGTACTGTCCTTGGTACGAGGAGAAGATCCCGGGGGCTTTCCCTATGCATTGTAAGTTTGGAAAAATAACAACAGCTGCGGCATATTTAAAGCACCAAAAGGCTCGTTGGGAGATTGGGAGGATTGCATTACCATGTTTAGTTTAAAAAAAAAAACATTTTTGTAACATCCCTTTTTATTCATATCAGTGCTTGAAAGATATGGTGTTGACATGGATCTACCCTAATACCTACCAGTCTTCATGTGGCTGCATTACATTATATAAGTTGCTGGATAATGTTTTATACTCCATTACAAAGTAGATAGCTTGCTCATCTTCTTTCCATCAAAGTAGAGTAGAGTCAAAGAGGGCGATGTCTGGTTATGGACATAGTGAGATTGCTTGTCTTTTTTCCATTGAACAAAGAAGAGCCAACAGGTTGACAGAAAAAGAGAGTGAAAATAGTACATCATAAGTGTAGCTAAAGGAATCTCTAAATCTGACCAAAGAAATCCGCCAAAACCCAAAAGGTACAACAATGGTATAAGTGCAAAGATACAAAGGGAGGGTTAGAAGACTTTTCCCTCTTTGTTTAATACTGATGAAACCATTTCTATGCTTCATAGTTAGTTTATATGTGAAATTGGAAGTTTACAAAAATTGTTAAATTGAAATTTCTTTGTTTTGCTCACCTTTGTGGAGAGTTTTATGTTAGGACCAGTGATCTGATTGCCGTCTTTTGCGGTTGCAGTCTCTTAATGCTCGTTCTAGAGCTATTCTCATGCAAAAATTGGACAGGAGTGGTATAGCTACGAGGTATGTTGGGTTATATATATATTTTCAGATTTCTTGATAATTTTTAAATGTTATGTGCTTATAACAATATGTCTGGATCATTGAGCACTTCAACTCCAGTTTTGGTCAGTCGGGCGAGGATAAGCAGAGTTGTGTACATTTTAGAACATTGGCATCCTTTGTATCATCAGGGGCAATTTTCAGTTATTAGTTGTTTAGCAGTTTTGCTGGGATAATCTTTTGATATATTTCGTTTATCATGATTTATTGCAGTGGTGCTGGTTCAGTGGCCCCTGTGCCCCTAGCTAATCCTTCTTTGAGCCTCCCAGGGCCTACTATTCCTGGCATGTCTTCTGCAGTAGCACCTATTGTTCCTTCTCTTGGTCCAACTACAATCCCTGGCTATTTGGGGTTACCTGTACCTGCAGTTGTTGTCGCAGTTGTGGATCCTATTGCTCCTCCAAGTGACTGTCTGTTACTTAAAAATATGTTTGATCCAAATAATGAGGTTTGTACAAGCTCAACCTGTTTAACTGGATTGTTTTTTAATTGTCATTATCTTGATATTTTTTCATCTTATATAGTTTTCTACTAATAAACAATTTCTTAAATTGCAGACTGAGCCTGATTTTGATTTGGATATTAAAGAGGATGTGCAAGATGAATGCTCCAAATTTGGTGTAGTGAAG
>LPNX011127717.1:0-75388 GCA_001517045.1 Pseudotsuga menziesii | reverse complement strand
CATGCATGTTCATCATAACATGATAACTCGCATCATCATAGTAGTGTGTACATCATATCATCATTCCATGTAGTATCATATCATTGTCATCATAGAATGTAAGAGTGCATCATCACTTTACAGCATACATATCATCATACCAACATACCTTGGACTGTACTGTACTTATCACTGAGAATATGTGGGCATCATCAAGCATATCTCAGGAAACATATCACTCCATATCATTGTATATTCAACACTATCAAATCATGTCATTGTGAGCATTTTACCATTTGTCAAGTTCAGCATTAACACAGACTTCATTACAAAAGGTTCTAGGCTTTCAGCTTCATAGTCAATCCCAAACAATAACTGTACATGTACACTAAAACACAATGTTGTTCACACCATTGACTGATAGACTTTATATCCTACTGCATACTCATACTTACAGCCTTGCTTTGCATATATACAATTCTACTTTTACTGTATGTCACATGTTATTATTGTACATCACTATTTCACCAAATGTAACTGTTCTTGCAAACCTTGTTTTGCTGTAGATGACCCAAGACTATGGCAAATCACTGCAAAGGAAGAACTGTATACTCCCAACCTCTAACTCAGGTCTATACAACCTTTGGATGGTTCTTCTTGAAAAGAGTATATAAATATACCAAAAAGGATGTCTCTGTAATTGTTATGCTGCTGTTTGACCAGCGAAGATGCCTCACTTAATTCCCTTGTAGACTTTCTGTACCTTCACTCTTGCAAACTCACATACTGCTGTATCCTTTGCATATGCTCATAGTTCTATACTTGTACATATATATATGCTACTGTTCACATATCACTATTTCCACATGTACACATTATTTACTCATACAAATGTATATCAACCATCATACCCATACTGTATGCATCAATGTAAACATACCTTGAACTTGAGCTGTGTATGTCAGAGGCAAACTCAGACTTTTTACCTTGCTGCTGGGCTGTGTATGTCCAAGATGAAAACACAGTTTTGGTTACTGCAAAACGTCCACGCTTGAACTTGCTCCATCTCTGCCCAAAATGGAGGCACGCCTAAGAGAGTAATATCACATATATCTATTTCTGATCCATACCGTTGCTGCAATACTCAGTCCACAACCCAATAGAAAAAGAATTTTGATCCAATACTGACAGCCTTCATGCAGAGATCCTATGCACTTCAGAGTTACCACAGGTTCATGGCCATGGTCTTCTTCACTGTTTCAATTGACCGAAAATACAACCCTTGGGTTTTCCTCCCAGTTTGAGAAAAAACTCAACGCTTAGCAATTCAATGATATGAGCCTTTGATGTATTAAGTCAAGAACAATGACAGTGTGTATTACGCCATATCCTCGTCCATTGGCTTGCTCATTTTGAATGCTGGCCTGAACAGTCACCAAATACTGCCCCTTCTACTCCTCGACAAAGATCCTGTAGATGCAGAGCACTATTTTAATGTAACTTCAAACCCTGATGAAAACTCCTGAGACACAATGTCAGCAGTTCAAATGCCACGAAAGCTGGAAATACTTCTGTTGAAGTTTTCAAGAGCCGAGGAACCTGATGCATCAGCCGTGAGACGTTCTTCCTGCCTGCTGAAAATGATGAGGGTGTAGAAAGCATGCATTACTGTGTATGTTTATTGCACTGCATAGCATTTCCTTTCACAAGCATACCAATGACAATTTTGATGACCCGATATTGTTTAATTCGCTGTTAGAAGAGGTAACTTGATTCAACGACCACAAAGCCAATAGCAAAAATCGTTGCTTCTGTTCTGGCCGTCCTCAGTCCATATGAATTTCCTCAAAGCCCGAAAATTCAGAGCACAAAATTTACACCATCCAATTATTCACGGAAGAAGTATGGAACGAGCTCAATTTCTAAATCGTGGACTCGTATGGTGAACCCTTCAATGTACCCGGTCGATCACAGCACGTGTAGAGTAGAAGCAGTTAATTTCCACACAAAAAAAAAAGACAGTCAAACCAACGAATATTTTTCTGTTCGCATTCTCTTTGCTTTGTATTGAGATGGTATATTAATACATTTTTGTTTTTGGCGTGAAATAGAGGCCGACTTCTTAAAGAGAAAATAAATGATTTAAAAAAAAAGATATATACCATATTGGATTGACTTATGGAAAAAAAATAAATTTAAATTAAAAACATTTTAACTTAAGTGAAGGGTTTAATTATTAATTAATTATAGAATTGTCATGTTTTTAATGGTTCAACGTTGGAGAGGGGATGTAGACAAATTTTAAATAATATTTTAATAACTTAAGTACCATCTTTTATTGAAGAGTTTTAACATTTTATTACTTTAAGTGGTTTGTTAAATTTAAATTATTTTAAACTCTTTTAATGTAATTATTAAAACATGTTTTAATTATTCAAATATCTTAAGTTAGTGGTCTTATTATCTTGTGGGTTTTTAAAAAGGACTGGTGTAAAGGTACAAAGGGATCATTTATGTAATGATAGGGTAGATGTAGGCTAGGAGACCAAAGGTAGTGGTTTTGAGGACTTCAGTTAAATTACCACAACTTCATACACAAGAGCATCAAGCATTTGGAGTGCCTGGGCTTCTCCATGCAAATGACCGCTCTACAGGGTGTTCAGGGCTTTTGCCATTGTCCCAAGGGCTCCAAGGGCTTCAGACTTGGGCTTGGACAAAGTCAAAAGGTCTCCTTTGACACAGACACTCACAAATCAAACACAAACCCTTAGGGGCTCCACAAAGGGCACCAAGACTCAACTGTTGGCATCAATGACCAGGCACTGTTGGCATCAATGACAACTTAACCAACATGAAGCTTATATTTTAGGTAGATTATTCCGAGAATGGCATTGAGAGGTAAGACCCTGACCAATGCTGGAATCTACCGTGTAAAAGAGCTTGTTAGATTTGCGTTATGAATTTCAAATTTAAGAAAATGCTGACCACGTATAGTCACCATTGGCTTGCACAAGATTGTGTTTGGTTGGTTGAAATTCATGTTTCAGGTAGATTCTTTCAAACATGACAGTGAGAGGTAAGTCCCTGACCACTGCCAAAATCTACCATTTATGAGAAGAAGTCTCATGGTTGTGAAAATTAGTTGGTACGGGTTGTTAAATTCGAACTGTGGATTTCGGATTTAAGAGGTACTAACAGCTACTAATCATTGTTGGCTTGTGTGAGATTGTGTCAGGAGGGACACATGGTAAGTGGGTATTCATGTTATGATAGTAAGCCTAAAATTATAATGAGCATAGTAGTGCTGCTTACAGGAGACCCACAATTGAGCAAGTCAATTTCTGTAATAGATAGAATTACAAATTCTTATTGAATCTGATTGCTAATGTCATTACTTGGTTATGAAACGATCAATTGGATTGTGGTATCAGGTGATGATTAACTGTTTGGCTATTTGATGAATGTGTCAGGGGTACACACTGCAGGAAGACCATGTGCGATGGCCCGCAGAAGCCAAACTTCATGGGAAGGTTTTCCCTTGTCTGGGAAATGGGTTTCGGGTGAAACGCCATTAGACATTTTTGAGAATGTATCATCTGCACTGCATGTTTGGTGATAGCATGAGTGAGGTGGTATGGGCCATGTCGGTAAGACATGTGTGAATGCGAAACGTAAACAGGAAGCAGGGATGGGGGCTTGGTTTGCTTAAACCTGGTGATTAGAAACCACACAGACAGAGCTAGAGCGCTGACTTTCTTCTCCGCAACCCCGGGATAGCACTAGAGGGGAATGCAGGGCCTGAGGGACTGTGTAGCAGAGAAAGGACTGATTCCTTGTGCTGGGTGTGTGTGGGTGTTCTAGAAGTCAGGCTAGTTCTGGTGTAGGTGTTCCTAGCTCTACCGCGAACTCACCAGCTTAGCATTCAGTTTTTCCCAGTTCCTTGACGGTGCCTAACAGATCTAAAAGCATACTGCGACGGAAAATGGATAAGTGTTCTGTAACCCTTGCTATGAATATGCATGTTTAATTATTAAATTGTATATGCAGAACATGTTTTGATTTATTTCCATGATGACCGATTGCTTGAGTATGAATAGGACCTACATGGCACACACCAGAAGAGAGTGCACACTTTTCCGATGTCGAGTCATGAAACGGTTTTCAATATTGATTACACTCTGGGGAGTGGACGCACTCCTAGTGTCTCAATATTTGATAGTGAATGATATGAAATGTGATTACAGTTTTAGAGCAATAATGCTGATGAGTTTACTTGTATTGCTTGTGTTGCTTGTGTTGACAGGCTGAAGGTAAAGGTAAATGGTTGATATAAGTGTATGTTGGTATAAGTGCATGTTGATATAAGTGTATGTGTCGTTGTTGACATAAGCGTATGATGGGCTGTGATATGCCTAAGGATCCATAGTAGATCCTAGACCTGGGAATGGTCATGATAAAGTTCCAAGCCCAGTTGACATGGTTATGTACTGGCTGGACATTAATTATTTGATGTTGTGGAGCAGCCGGCGTGCTGACCTAACATCTGAGTCCATAGGCAATCCCAAGGCTTGCAAAGCGAAGCAGGATCCTGTGGACGAACGAGGAAACACACAATACAGATAAGTATTGGATTACTTTGCTTATGAATATACATGTGTATATGATTTGGATATGATGTTTTAATCTCTTGTTTAAGAGGTAAAATTAATGAGAATAAACTAAACATGTGAATTTATTCAATGTTTGAATATAGGTATCGCTGGAGGCGAAGGTTATGAGGGCATCCTATAGGTGCATGTGGACATGTGATTGTCCTGGAAAGCTCGGGTTGAGCGGTAATGAAAAAGGTGCTAGTAAGACGAGGGAGTCCTAGCAATTGAGACAAACCATGTGGAGAGACTCCATGGTTTAGAGGTCTGAAATAGACCAAAGACACTAAGTGTCATGACCAAGAAAGATTGGTCCAGCATTCACGGTAAAGTGAAAGAGGCTGAGAGCATGAAAAGCCACAGTGATGGTGTGGGTTCCAGGATGGAACAGAACAAAGAGGGGAAAATCTCTTACTGCTCTCTCTTGCCTTTTGATTATATATATACATATATATGTTTATGCATTGTGAAAACAAAAGATTGCTGAATGCATGTATGATTGAGAATGAAATGTATGTATTTGCTTAAGCAAATTTGTGAATGCTGGAATAGTTAATTCCCTGCCCAGAAGTGGACATGAAGGAGCCCATGTGCATGTTGGGGAAAGGCATGAGAGATATGAAAGCCTCATTGATGAGACTTGGACTGTCATGCCAAATTGGGTAATTAACTAACTGATTTTGATATCTATATTATGCTTGGTCTGATAGAATTTCAATGGTGCATTCCACAGGTGAGAAAAGTGAAACCAGGTGGTGCACGTTGATTATGGCAGCAGATCAAAAGTTGTTGGACTTAGCTGGAAGTCTCCTTCAAGTGATTGCCAAGACCCAAGAGAATCTTGGGGAGATGCTCAAGATACAGAAAAGGCAGAGTGAAATGAACCACCGGATTTTGCAAGACTCTATTGGTTTGCAAAGGGAGGTGAAAATCCTTCTAAGAGCAATTGGCAAAGGAAAGGAAGGTGGATCAGCAATGGGACAATCGTCCAAGCGATCCGATAAGAAACGGTCCAGGCATGAAGACTCAAGGGAAATTGAGCAGGTAAAGATGAAGCAGCCAGTGAGATGCTGGAGATGCGGAGGACATCATTTACGCCGGGACTGTCCGATGAGGGAACATGATGAGGGCAATAGCCACAAGGTTCCTAGACTTCGGGATCAGCAAGAAGCTGAGAACCAGCAGGAAAAGTCCATGGAAGCCGAGAGGCTTGGTCTTGAACATTCAAAGTAAATGATTGGACGTGGGGTAGATCTGCAATTTTGAATTTTGATGTGCAATTGTATATGTATTGTATATATGTAATGGAACACCGAGGACGGTGTTATTCCAAGGGGGAGGGTAATGTAATGTCCCTGGTTTCGACCCCGTTTGCATGATGTATATAATGTAATTAATCATGGTGAGGAGCTCAAGGCAAAAGCCCCACCATCGATTTTGTTGTCTATGTTTCAGCAATAGGGATAATTGCCTAGTTGCCATCGTTTTCATTGTGAAGTTGGGTTGTTGTTGTTACCCTGGTTTGGGTGTTGTTGTTGAGTTGTTTTGGCCACGTTAGGGCCAAGAACAACTCCGTGTTTCCCTGTTTAAGCTATGACAGCTAAGTAATTGCCTGAGTGCAATGGTTAGTCTTTAGACTGTGCTGGCTTGGCTTGTTTGTTGACAGCCTATGAAACCCAGCTGTGATTGGTTGTTGTTTATGTCCCCTTTGGCTATGTATAAGCCTGCGATTAACCCTTATTCCGGAGGAATCATGCCCAGCTCGGGGGTGGCAGCATGGCTGAGAGATTGATGAGCAAGCTGACCTATGGTTGGGTGGAACGTTGCAGCGACGTAGCTGGTTGCGGGCAAGCTCTTAATCGAAAGATAAGTGCTGCTGTTACTTCACCTCTGCAATTTGTATACTGTATTATTTGAAATGATGAACATGCTCAATGCTGGAAATGTATTTTGTTTTGCTTCCGCTGTATGATTGAGGAGTTTTGGCATCTGTGTATGCTTGTAAACTTTAATTCTAGCATTTGATTTCTGTTTTATGTTCATGGGCTATTTGCCCGGCGGTGTTTGTTGTTCGTCGTGTCCTCTTCGTCGGTTGAGGGACGGGGACGTGACAACATTGATCTCATGGGTAGCCAAAAGTAGTTAATAGGACTGTAAAAGTACACTATACTATTCCATTTGCATTGGCACTAGGGAGAAAGGACCTTGTTCTCCATTGAATAAATTCAAACTAAGATCTAATTATGTAGGATTGAAGCATATTTACAATCTGGAATGGGCGTGAGAAGTACAAAGGTTATGATCCAAAGTAAAGAGATTGGCTTAACAGAAAATCCAATAGGGCCTAACAACAAACCATATAAACTTATTTTAAGAACATCAGCCATGTCAAATGAACAAGTGTGATAAAAGCACCTGATAATGTGTTATTTTCATTCCCTTTTGAGGTTACTTGAGTAATTAAAAGGTCCATGAGTGTTTTAAGAAGTGAAAGTTTAGCAAATGATTATAATAGAACATGAGATTGTCTATGCTATTTCTTGTTACATAAGGAATAAAGGAATATACTATGCTTGTATTGTATTTGTTAGTTTGTAACCACTGATTAACAACAAGCTAAGGATTGGGTAACCTAGTGGTTCCAAATCATAATGATTTTCATCTTTCAACTTTCATACTGCATTTTAGTTATCATATCAATTGCATATGACGCCATCACTCCAACGATACCATTTTCACAAATCATCTATATTATTAATAATTTGAATGATATTTGGTCATTATCTAATTCATGTAGTTCTTCGTTTGTTCCTTTATGAAATGTTTTGGGTTGAAAATTATTAAATTGATTAATACCCAAACTATAAAAATTGAGCTCACATGAATCTATGAACCAAGACAAAACTCTCAAATAGATCTCACAAGCAATTTACTTAGAATTGAAATGAAACAGTGCAAAAAAATGGTTTGCAGCTGTATAATGATTTTATTAATAAAAAAGTAACTGGATAATTATTACAATGAAATACACTGGTATTAATAACTAGACAATTCAAATACATGTGAGGAAATTCGAATTGATTGACTCAATTTAACTGCATGGATAATTGCACATGTCTAAATCACTATCGGAGCTTAACTAGCTAGCTAGCTCCAGTTGTCTAAATTGGTGGTTCAATCAATTAGAATCAGTTAAACTAGTCTAACTGATGTGGTAGGTGAGGAAAGGCGTCTTCCCACATCCAGCCATGCAAAGATTGACGCTAACTGAGTGTAACTGACTCATGACTACTCACCAACTGAACTCAATTGAAGGAGGTTGGTGCCGCCACTCCCAGGGGCTCCTAAATTGTTGGGATTGGTCTAGGAGGAGCCTAAACTGATGCATGCAAGTGCAATTAGTGGCAGTTAGCCTCAATTAGTGTTCCCCACACTCTAGTAACTGGTACATGTGGCCCAATTAGGCCATGTGGATCCAATGGTACTAGTGACTCAATAATGACTGCAAAGACTCCTAATTTAGGCATAATTGACCAATTTGGACAAGGGAGGATTATAATCCTAACACCCCCCCTGAATGCCAACTTGGACAATTTGTGGGCCCTAGTAACTAAGACCATAGGTCACCCATTATAGATGAAATGCAAAAGTAACTTCTTAATACACACAAGGAAACGGGGAAAAACCTCATGGGAGAAATACCCCCCCTCAAACTAAGCAGGTAAAATCAGGATTCAAGCTAAAAAACTTGAGAAAATGTTGCTGCAACCTTCATCTCTGTGGTGTAGCGAAGCAACATGCTTTTTCTTCTGTGCACAGGTATCTTGGGGCCTGGCATGTAGACTTCTCCATATTCTCCCAAAATGATGATGGAAGGAAGGAGGAATGTAAACTTTGTCTCTTTTTGGAGGAAGAGAGACATGATCCACTATGTTCTTTTGAGAGCAGTGTAGCTGATCAGACCTTGTCATGTAGCATCTCACATGGAGTTTGTTGCATCTCTCTAAAGGAAGTGAGCTTGCTTGACATAGCGCAAGGTTCTCTTTCTGAAATTGATTTCTTGACCTCTTTATGTCAGATGGATTTCTAGTCATCTTCCCAACTTTCCCAATAACCTTTTGTGCCAATTTGGACTTAGGATTAGGAGTAGGGACTGGATTTGGATTTGAATCACTGTGAACTTCAATCTCATAAACTGAAACAATCGAGTCTTCTGCTTCGGATTATGAAATACTAGTGGGAACTTTATCATATGCAAAAGGAGTAGATAGAATGTTTTTACCTCCCCTTTCAAGTGGCAGCGGAGAGTGTACTGGATCTGAAAATGGCAGAAAGTGTGAGAATTCATATGCCTTGGAGGCATGATTTGTAGCACCCTTCGCTATGATGTTCCCAGTAGAGATATCCATGATCTCCATTGAGTCAGGACCAAATATCACTCGCTTTGGAGGCCTAGTGTGAGTCATTTGGTATACATATAACAGATTTGCAGCTAAGGAGGGCACATAAAGTACATCATTGAAGTTTCCATGTTTCAACTTGATAGAACCCTTCCCTTCAGCTTGAATTTAATTGTCATCACCCATGTGAATGCTAGGACCATCAGTAGATTGTAATGAAGAAAATGGTTCTCTGGATGCAACCACATGATTGGAAGCTCCTAAATCAATGAGGAAAGCATGTGTTTTTGAACAATTAGCCTTCAATGCATGGCATCTCTCCTCATGCTCTTCAGTCTTTTCTCCATAGTCAACCTTCCTTGCGCTAGTTGGTAGTGTGATGTTATTTTTCTCTAGGAGAAGAGCCATTTGATATATTGTTTTGATATATTGTTCTCCTCATATAGGAGATTTCTGGATGAAATCCCCTTTCACAGTAAGATCAAAGGATGTTTTCTTTTCCCTTCGTGTTTCTCCTTGAACTTGAGGACTCATCTGGCTGCTCCTTCTCCTTAGGAGGCTCATACTTTGGCTTTTGGTTCTTCTGCTTCCCTTTTCCATTCGTAGCTTTGAGTCCTCCAACAAACAATGCTTGATCTTTGGAAGATCTGATGATCCCCATTTGGACAAGCTTGTCATGCTCATTGTTGAGAGACTCAATGAATGAATTGAGAGTGGACATCTTCCAATTCGGGATTGTGAGCTTCCCAGTATGAAAGGTGGACACAAAAACTCAGTAATCTGGGCCAAGTTTCGAAAGGATGGCAAGGATGAGTTTATCATCATCCTTCTCAACTTTACGCAGCTTCAACTGGAGCACTAAGAGCTTGAATTTGGTGAAGAAATCATTCATGGTTTCGAAGTTGCCTGGGTCTAGAGATATTAGCTCATTCTCTAGCTGATAGATCCTCAAGTCATCTTGCTTATCAAACAAAGTAGCAAGCTGGTCCCAAATCTCCTTGGGAGTCTTCAATCTAGTGATGTGGAAGAGACGATCCTTAGAAATTGAAAGGCAGAGAAAGCCATATGCTTCATCAAGCTTATTCCAGTATTTTACTTTGTGTACAACATGATTTGGATGTACCTCCGTGTCCATGGTGACTCTGTAGAGTCCTTTGGAGCGACGCTGAATCTCAATGTCCTCCTTCCACTGATGGTAGTTGAAAGGAGTAAGAAGATCCATAGAAGAGACCATTATGCTGCTGTAGCGAATGCAGTGAAGGAGTTTGAAAAACCTGCAAATCACAAAAATACAGACAAAGTAAGGTCGACAACCTACACTTTTGGAGTTTGCTTCACACCCGGCTTAGTCAATCAAGCAAGCTTGATCAACAATTCCTTTGCCCAGGAATTATGTGGTAAACTCTCCACTTCTGGTGCAGAGTTGGAAGGAGCAATTTTGCTCAATTTTTTTTGGATCCAACATGAAATCTGTAGAAGGAGAAGTGCCCTGTCTTGCTGAGGCTTTGATACCATATAAAAATTGAGCTCATAGGAATCTATGAACCAAGACAAAACTCCCAAATAGATCTCACAAGCAATTTACTCAGAATTGAAATGAAACAATGCAAAAAATAATTATTATATGAAATACACTGGTATTATTATTAAGTATAAAAAAATAATTGGATAATTATTACAATGAAATACACTGGTATTAATAACTAGACAATTCGAATACATGTGAGGAAATTCGAATTGATTGACTCAATCTAATTGCATGGATAACTAGACATGTCTAAATTCGAATTGATTGACAAAATTCTTGGAATATTTTTGTATATGGTATGATATCCATAAATTTAAGGGGATTAAGCCTATTTTAGAAGGCATGATCACAACAAGTTCGTACAAGGGAGTTATGGAAAACATTTGGTTCCTTGGTTCATTAAATTCATTCATTCACATCGCTACTACAATATGCACACTACTTGTTGCTTGACATAGTATTGCTCAACTTTTATAGTGACGTTGGTGTAAATTATGGAAATAATATTGGGCTTGGTTCTCATTTGATTGATTCAAGTGTTATATTGGGTACTTGACCTTTAGGAGATGAAACTCTTGAAGTTTATGGATTAGTACACCTTTTGATTTGAGAAGTACTTCCTTGTAGATTTGTAACAAGGCTTGATCAATTATATCCGCTTCTATCATTGGTTCATAAGTAGAAAACAATAATTTTTGTCAATTTATTTGGAACACAAGATGCAATTATAAAGGGAACGTTTTGTGTCGATTCCAACTTACAAAAGCTTATGATAAATTTCCTCAAATTCCTTTATCACTATGACATTGAGTAGCCTATGCAAATGGGACAATGATATTCCAAAATCAATTAAGAGAGTGAAAGACCAAAAAGGACAGTGATCCATTTGTCTCGTTACCTAAGAAAAATCAAGTAAGTGGCTTATTAATTATGTACATAGTCCCTGTTTACAATGCCTATTGTTATGTGCCCACTTTACTTGCAAATATATTATTGTGTAATTTCTAGTTGAGAAGTTCAACCCTTTCACAAAATTTTGTACATTATGATGCTTTGTAGTTATTTACAATTTAATAGGCCTTATTTGTCTAATTCACAGTCGCTAGTATTACAAATTTGCCATGTTTTTATGAACATTGTTGATTCATTTTATATGCCATATCTTAATGATTTGCATTCTATCATGTGTTGTCAATCCAAATAGATATCAATGGAGATGGAAAATTCACCCATGTAATCTTCAAAGTTTAATACAAAAATGCGTGTTTCTCTATTGTTCTCAAGGATGAGGTTTGTATACAAACTAGAGAGGAACCTTCACAAGAATTAACATATACAACACAATAAGAAAGACAAGTTAAAAAGTATCTTCCAGAGTTTTTACATTTCATTGAAAAAAATGATGCCATGAAATTGCTTAGAAATGGGGGTGAAACAAAAAATGGCCATTTTTGGGTTGGTCTATCTCATTTTGGATAGGTTCTTTGGTTGTTGTTTCTTGAGAAACTACCCAAAATCCATGGAGGATTACAAGGGAAGGAGGTCATTTCTATTGAATTTTTAACTATTTCCAGATCACTGACAAATATTTCACGATGATTTCAAACATTCATTTCATCCCACAGTTTCATTAAAAAATTGCACAACTAAAAATAACAACTTAAATTGCAACAAAAATAAAGGACCATAGAAAGATTGTCATGCACGAGACAAATATTTTATCCTAGGAAACCCAATAGGGAGAAAACCCAACCATCTTTTCTTAGAAGAAACCAATCCATTTCAAGTACAATACCATTCATGAAGATGAACCCTAACACATAAGAGTGTGCCCTTCTTTCACAAGAAACCCTAATGAATCTCTAGGGGGGAATAGCGAACCACTAGAAGAGAAAAGAACCCAAAAATTATTTGCTCCTTGCCTTTGCTAGGGCTTCCTTGAAAAATGCACACAAGTGGATAAGAGAAGAGATGATGTTTGATGATGAAAATGAAGTGTGTGAGCGCTTTATTTATATTCCTTAGTTCACTTGACTTTTTCCTCAATGGGTCCGACTTGTTTTCTTTCACTTAACTTGTTCGTTTGGTCTTCATCTTTTATTTTATCTTCAGGATGATTTGTCTTCTTGTCCTCATTTTCTTCTTGGACTTCTTCAATGGTTGACTTGACTTTTGGTTATTTCTTTATCATAGAAAAATTATCCTTGTTGATGTTCATCTCCTTACATGTACGTCTATTCCCACATAGAGCTCTAATGTTGATTTGACCATACTCTAAGAAGTCTTGGACACATCTTAGAGCCCATGTCAAATTCAACATTAGATTAGACTTTGTATATTTCACAAGGGGATGATATCCCCTATTAAATAAAGAAGTCAACTCACTCTATTCAGAATAGATCACTCTATCACAAAGCACTCCCTCACAGAGTATGCACTGTGACCTCTATCCTCATACACTCTTGGTTAACACACATGACTAATCAAGGCTAAGCATCTTGAGCCCCATACACTCTTAGTCAACATACATGACTAATTAGGGCTACGCCAGGGCCATTCTCCTCTAGCCATTGATCAACACACATGACCCCTCTGGGAGGATGTCTACAAAATGTTTGCCCAATGTTAGAACCATGGAGAAACATCAACAATTTCTACAATTAAAATTTGTGTGGCCTATGCTTTCTTACATGGATGACTATTAGTCTAATTATAGGCCTGTTCATTTGGCACAATGTTTTTTTTTGTAAGGCTCGTACCCACGAAGTTTTGAATTGGTGACTTTACGCAAGGAGTGCCTTAACAATACACCCATTCATCGTCTATTCTATGCCTCGTGCATCATTTTCCACAGCGTTATAGTCCACTTGATCATGGATTAATGGTCACTAACCACTCATTGTCAATAGATGTAGTTACACATTTTGAATTTATGAGCTAATTTGTTTGCATGATACATTCGTTATTTACTTCTTTTGGTTATTAACATGATGTGTTTTTAGATTTGAATGATTTGTTTTTTTTTGTATGTTGACATTTAAAATTTGATTCTTTTGCATATGTATCATATCTTGGGCTCTTGGGTAACCTGGAACTCTATACCTTAGGGATGAAATCTGTAAGTATTTCTTATCTATGATGTTTTAGAGACATGTTTCTAGGTTTCACTATGTTACCTTTTTGTTTTAAATTTCTAGGTGCATAGTTGAAAGGGATTCAATTTCCATTATATTTTACATTTTTATCATAAGTTATAATTCTAATTGCTTGGGACTTTTAGAATAAAAATTATTTGTGGAGTCCCAATTTTTTACTAGTTTGATGTTTTGATGCATAATGAACAAAACAAAATTATAAGTTAGTGAGGGGAATGGTGGAAACTGATTTCTTTTTACTGAGCCAAAAAATGTGAGCTTGATAGAGGTCTATTGACACACTAGAGAAATTGTTGAACATTAATCCTTGATAAGGTCATCCTTTCACATGGATGATAATCAAATGAATAGCAATGGGGTTTCCCTAGATGTAAGAGGCCAAATGAGATTTTCTCCTCTTACCCATGGACAACAATTGCTTCAAGAGAATAAAATCAAAAGATCATTCTATTCCTCTTGCACAATCTTGGTGCTTCCTTGCCTTGGGGAGCTTCTAAGAATGAATATCTGTTGATGCCCATTAGTTCAAATTATCCAAGAAATCTCAAGGTAATGAAAGAATTGCAGCATAGGTAAGCTTGAAAAGCATTCTTCAAAAATCTAAATCCAGGGTCACAAAGGATTCAAACAAGCTACATTTTTTCATTCCATCGGGAAATGAACAAGAACTTTTGTATATAATCAACAACTTGGCTTGTTCATAATTTGTTTTTCACTCTAATACTGTTACTTTATTTCCATCGTTGGATGGTCCAGAAGCAAAGAAGTGATCTAGAGGATAGTGCTTGCACCTACCTCCCAATTGTTCACGAATGGAGTAACTACCAAAAGTATTACAACTCCGATGTCTTCATCACCATCTCATGGTACATATAGTAAAACGATAACATCTAGCACTAAGCCCAAAACTAACACGTAAGGGAACATGGCTAGCAATACTAGTAAACATTTGGCTACCCAGTTCATGGACATAGTGTCATTACGAGCAACAATTATTATTGAATTTTGGTTTCAATTACCACATGTTTCATCGCTTTGTCTGCTAGTTCCATTTCATATTTTAGTTAAATGGACATTTACTTACGCATTGATAATTCTATTTTAGTTCCACACTTTGATGGACATTTACTTACGTATTGATTGTGTTGCTTACAACATTCAATTGATACCAAACCTGGGATATCCTAGATTATAGTTGGCTTTTGCTTGGTGTTACCCCTCAAAATGCATGTGCATTTTGAGACATCCTTTCCAAGATACTAGGGCCATATTCAATTTTTTTCATTACTTCTTTCTAGAAGGAAGTGATTAGCCTTTTTGTTATAGTTTGCGTAAAGGTTTCACTGTTGATTGTATTTTGAGGATCCAACATATGCAAAATAGGACTCTTCACATAACTTCTTAACACGAGGATAGAATCTGATAATTGCTTTCCTGCTTTGTTTTTTACTTGTCATTGAATCTATGATGTTGTTTGGTAATTTAAATACTAATTCCATACTATTGGGTGATATTGATGTATACTTAAGGAATTGCAAAATGAAAATGCTTATACATATACGAGTCCATTTGTGCCTAGGAGGGTTTTACTATGGACTATGTTTTGTTGTCTTTTATGCACTGTATTTAGCAATTTTCAATCCAATGTCTTGCTGATTTATAGGTCAAGGAAGATAGGTGTTTATGCTTGGGGGTATCAATAGTACACATTTTTATGACTGACTCCTGCGATCAAGGGCGTGATTTTGGATATATTTGTGGTTTAGGACTTGTTATTGACACTAGATATTTTCATCCATAAAGGAAAGAAGCATGCATATGCTAGTCACAGATTACTAAGATGAAGAATTTAATGTTGGTACTAGAATTGATCTCAACCTTGTAGCTAGATCGTGCTTGCATTAAGAGAAGAACCGTTCTATAAAATTTAATATAGAAGAATGTGATATATTGACCCATTTCAACTGCAGCAATCCAAACAATGAATTGAATTGTAATGGGGGAAGACGTATTAAACCGGAGGGATTTGATTATGCTCGTGTTTATATAAAATTCAAAGAAATTCTAGATATTGTGGTTCACCATGTTCCAACATTGCTTGCCAAATATATGCTTGAAGTTTCTAGGAGGAAACAAAGTATGGTGTCTTTCCTTCATAAGAGATATACTACAGAAACTAAGGTTTTTATTGAATTGGACTTGTCTTCTACAAAAGAAGCTTGCGGCAAGGAATTATGGAACGCAAGAAAATCCATATGGAAATGGAATAGTTAGTCCCTATGTAGTAAATCACTTTTAATTGTTTTTACCTATGGTTTGTAGTTATGTCACAAAATTATATGAAGGAAGGTAAGGGTCCAGTCCTAAAATAAGCATTTATTGTCAGTATTAAGGAAAAGTTCCATGAAATATACATAGCTTGAATGCAATAAATAAAATGGTTCCTTCAACTCAAAATAGCCAAAGAGTACATAACATGATAAATCAAGAAAAAAGGGGCTATTCAATGCATCTTGGGAGCCTTTCTTTAAAGTTGACTCACCAAACTCATCAAGATATTTACCCACAATGCAACTATATTTGAAAATACAAGATAATCAAGAAATGAGTAAATTAGATGCTTATCATGATATTTGGAAAGATGGGCGTACTTCTAAAACAAAGGCAGGTGAATTGAGAGAACTCAATCCTATAACAAATCAAAATTGCATTGAATACTCCTAATTTAATACCAGTTTCTGTCATGAAAATTGGAAGGATGACAATGGTTTCACAAATAGCACATGCAGTAAAGAAAGAAGGATTGAGGGTTGTATGTGCGTGTTTATGATATTGGTTCTGCATCAAATCCAAAAGTATGCTACAGTCACTTTGAGTGGTCCTCCTTAAAGGGAAAAAGGTTGAGATTAATGAACTTATACCGTGATACAATCATGGTGGATTTCATGTTTCTTTGGAATTTTGTACACATTTCAATAATTACATTGGCCACATAACCATCAAAATCTAATTCAGTTCCTTAAATGTGGTAATGAATATCCTAGCCCCGATCAAGAGCTACTAGGTCAGCACATGTGTTGAGAGTAAGAGGAAATGTAAATTTGTTTGGTTGTATGCCACCATCTTGTTCAATGTGGTAACTCAAAGGTTCCCCTGTTTGTATATCCACTAATAATGGAATTCCATAAGAATAAATTTTATTCATGTGTTTTTTCAAGCACTTAACATGCATCCTAATCCAATTTGGTGTCTAGAAATGTATCATGTTCCAATCCTTTTATGATATGTAGGTATGCATTTCCTTGAGACATTTGATGTGAGTACATGATTACAACAAGGAATCATATATGTTTGAGTCTATTGACAAGATTTGTATAATGTGGGGTTATGATTCCCATTGTGGTTGGGATTCAAGAGAAGCTACAATAGACATATTGTTGTGGAATAGGGATAGCTTAACAACAAAAGGGTATATGGGTATGTTTGGCTTTTTGATGGACATAAGTTAATTCTTTCAAATTCCAAACATTGGTTTTGACATATTTGAGTCTATGAGTTCTCAAGGTTAAATGCATAATCTACTTCAAAAATATGCATGTAGAGCATTGATTCATCCAAAAACAGGTATTATTTATGTTGTCAAAGTGCCTAATAATAATGTCTAGAATCAAGGTTCATGTAGTTAGGCTTTGAAGTAGTAGTCTCATAAGCTAAGGGATTCTCTATAATGGATTTGATGTCTTAGAAGGTTTTCCTTGTTTATCACAACATTGGAAATTGTCCCTTTCATTATTAAAATTGTTATGTTGTACCTGTACTAGCTCACTTTAGAAGTCTCCCCAGGGAGGGGTCATTTTTCTCTTCTTCAGGCCCAAGATGGGGATGTTATACGCATTTCTTGAGGCATGGTCATGGTTGGAACATGTTGGAATTTCTACCTTCAACCTAGGTTAAGACCTTCTTTGTACGACAACAAAGCCCAAGATATCGGCCATAATGTCCCGGTTTTGACCTCGTTTGCATTAAGATACATGATGTATATATTGTAATTAATCGTGGTGTGGAGCTAAAGGCAAAATCCCCACCATCGATTTGGTTGTGTATGTTTCGACAATAGGGATCGTTGCCGATGGTATATCGTGCTATCCGACACATTATAGTTTTGGGCATTATGTAAATATGCACATCAATTAAAATAAACCTACAGCCAGCTACGACGGTGCAACGTTAAATGAAAAGGGCATGATTCCTAAGGTTAAGGGGGGAGGGTTGTCCAACCCGTGGGGGTCATTAGGAGTTTGCCATGTGTCGGCCACCCATTTAAACTTCTGCTGTCTGTTAGTTGGGAGCAATTATTGCTGAGTAGTGGTGGGTGTGGTAGGAGTGTCAGTACTTGCTCACATGCCCACTCCACCAGCGGACTCTTCCTCTTCACATCGCTAGGGGTAGAGAAGTGACATTCCATTCTTCCCACTCACTCCACTTTCCCACTCTTGCACTCACGATTTTGGTCTGACTCATTCTCATGCAGGGGGGTCTGCTTCCTCACGCGCACTGTTTTGGAGACTCTCCATTGTTTTTCCCATCCTCACGTAGAGAGTCATCCTCCCACATTCTCACGCACAGGTATTCTGCGTTGTTCTTCCTCACGTAGGGAGCTGGAGAAATCGTTGCTATCACTCAGGATTTTCGGGTGCAGGAGCCATTCACGCTCGGGGCTGTGTGCCTGTGTGTTCCATACCGGTTTCGGTGGTAGGTGTATATATCCTTGCCGATTGTGGCCGTGTATGTTGCTGATTGTGGTTTGCGTTTATGTTTTCCCCTGTCCATGCTGTGAGTTTGGGCTTCTTTCCCATTTGCAGACTGTGTAATGTTGCCATCGTTTCATTGTGAGATTATGGCTGTTGTCTTCCCTTGGTTTTGGGTTGCTGTGTATGCAAGTACCTTTTTGGGTTGCTACTGAGTTGTTTTGGCCACGCCAGGGCCAAGAACAACTCTGAGTCGTCTTGTTGACTTGAGCTATGTTCACCTTTTTGTTTGGGGTTGTCACTGTGTTGCCTTTATCTTCTTCACAGAGTTGTGAACTGCTTGTTTTACTGCGGGTATGCAGTGGTTGGTCTTCAGACTATTTAGAGTGGCATTAGAGGTTGGGTATGCTTGAGAAACCTGGTGTTTGGGAGCCACTTAGACATAGTTCGACTGCTGGCTTTCTTCTCCATAACCCTTGAAGAGTATTGGGAAGGGAAGTCAGGGTTTGAGGGACTGGGAAGCAGAGAAAGGACTGATCCCTGGTGTTGGGTGTGTGGATTTCTTAGAAGTCAGGTTAGCTCTGGTGTAGGCATCCTTAGCTCTCCATTGAGACCACCAGCTTAGCATTTAGCCTTTCCTAGCTCCTTGATGGCCTGATAAACCCTACTGTGTGGACTTGGCTGATTTGTGTACCTTGGCTATGTGTAAGCCTACTTGACCCTTATTCCTTGAGGAATCATGCCCAGCTCGAGGGTGGCAGTGTTGCTGAGAGATTGATGAGCATGTTGGCCTATGGTTGGGTGGAATGTTGCAGCGACGTAGCTGGTTGCGGGACGAGATATTTATAAGATAAGCATTCTTGTCCATTTTGCTTCTACATTTACATTTACTGTCTAATGTCTAATGAATCATAATGATGAACATGTTGATGTTGGAATGTATATGTTTTATTCCACTGTATGTTGAGTAACTATGCATCCTTGTATGTTTTACGCATCTTAGCATGTTTTATGTTCTAAGAATTTTATATCAGCATTATATGTATGTTCATCTTCATGGGGCTATTTTCCCGGAGGTTTTTGTTTGTTTGGTAGCGTCCTCTTCATCGGTCGGAGGGCTGAGGACGTTACATTGGCCCGACAGAGCAAGGCTCAGTCAGCAGCACTTGCGACGGAGATGCAGTATCACCCGAGATATCACTTATGGGTAACTGCCAGAATTCTATAGTTGGGTGGGGATTTATCCTCTCACAACAGCTTACCAACTCGCTCGACTGAAGCCAATGGGTGTCTTACTTATAATTATTATGCACATTCAATATATTACTCTACTTATCCGTCGACATAGATTACAACAGTCAATATAATGCTTTATTAGCAATTCCAACTAGAAACAATGCTACAGATGCATACAAGAACTATTTATAAGTAAATACATAAACACTTATTCACATCATACATTTATGCGACATAAATGCATTCATCAAATACACATTGACATAGTATTTAACGTGGAAACCCATCCAGGAAAAACCACAAAGGCGCTCTTCATCTGGCATGATAAATATATGGCACCTTTCATCTGCGCACTCAGCTCGCAGAATCTGTTCTAGATATTCTTCTATAATATATACAAAATTCTCTCTACTATCATGCTCTCTGGTCACATATCTCTGAATTTTTCTCTCTTTCACCCTAATGTCGAACCGCACACAACCTGGATTGACTCACTCTTCTCTACGACTCTATTGTCAATCCACACACATCCTGGCTCAACTCACTCTTTTATTCGACTCTTCTACTCTTCTAATCTTCTAACAAACACAAACTAACTAGGAAGTAAACAACCGATCGACTGATCAGGAGTAACATACGCAACTGATTGAGTAGGAACCAACCCACACACATTTTGGGTTCTTCCTTTTATAGACTCTTTACATGTCATTATCAACTGAATTCATTATGTTAGCCGACAGGATGTCATACCTATTCTCACTCGTTTTCGTTACAACTGTCAGTAGGCACTATCGACCCAAAATACAAAGATGCTTTCTTCCCTAAAGCATGCATGACTCTTGCTGTCTTCTTACCCATGATCTCTTGAGTTGTCATTTTCAGTCACTGCATGCTTTGTATCGTGGTTCTTTCTGTCGTGGGTGATCTCGTCGAAGCTTGCCCTTTTGTCGTGGAATTCTTCCTTCAAGGCTGCTTCTGTCGCAACTTTCCTTCTCTTGCTACTTCTATCGCAACTTTCCTTTTCCTGCTACTTCTTCTGTCTCATCTCTTCATTCGTCGCAGCATCCTCTATTCCGCGACTGAACTCTTCACATTCCGAGCATAATTCTATTTGAATTATGCTTATCTTTTCCCTAGGGCCAATAGACCCCCAACACTTGCCCGTGGCTCGTCCCGAGCCACGCTATGCTACTCCAAAACTTCCGCAGTTGTGAGGACTTTGCTTTGAAAATATTGAAATATTTTCATTGTCTCCTCTGTATCTCGTCGCACATCCTCTTCTGCTTTCTGCAAGTTTTCCATAAGGTCGTAACTAATGTGTTCCGACGTTACAAGTCCTGCAGACTTTGTTGCTTGTCATGCCTTATGATGTACAAGCTGAATAATGCCTGTAAATCTTTCTACTTCAGCTTGCAACTCTGCGACTTTGTCAGTCCTTTGTTGCTGTTGAGTTTGCAGCACTGCGACTTGCTGTTGAAGTTTCTTCATTTGAGCAGAGTTAGCCTTTTTCAATGCTAAGGGAAACTTCTTCATTTCATTCTTCAGCTGAGTTGCTTCTGTCTCAACAGTGCTGCTCTGCGACTTTTTCTAGCTCCGCATCGTCGATCAATGCTTCCCAAGTATGAGAAAGTTGTTCGACTTCCTTGGCACACAATGCCTTTGCCTCTTCTATTTTCTTCACAGCTTCCGCTGCTATCTTCCTTCTTTCTTGGTTTGAAAAGTTACTGCTTTAGATTTGTAGGATCGACGAGAGATAAAAGCTCATCGACATCACCAATTATATCCTGAACTTCTTGGAAAGTTGAAGATGAAATCCCATGCGCTTTCTTGGACATTCTTTTCTTTGACTTCTTCCTCCCTACATGAAGAAAGTTTTCAACTGCTTCTTTGTTGTCGATGAAATCTGCCATCTCATCTTCTTCTCTCAAGTAACCATCGCCAAATATATCTTTTGCTTCTTGTACAGTTGGTGGTGATGTTGTAGGCTCTCGTCGTTGTTCACCGTTATCCGAACTCTGGTTCGGACCGATGAATTTTACCAATGGATACTTTGCATTCTGGTGGGTCTACCTATGAGTGTGTCCAACGGTTTAGGTGGAATATCATTTGCTAGCCGAATTTCAACCGCTTCTTCTTCGTCTTCTATCATTAGTGCTGAGACGATTTTCTTCTTGCGAGCAACAGAACGTTTCTTCATTGATGAGCTAGGTGGGTCGGGTCATAGCATGTCTGAAGGGATAAATAGAGCCCTTGGAGCTTCTTCGGCAGCCGCAGGCTACGGTGGGATGTATCCAGCAGTGTCTTCCATGATAAATGAGGGTGATGCAGTATCAACGACGGATTCTGCAACTATTCTTGTACTAGAAATCAAAATAACCATGCTCTACGGGAAACTCACTTCGACTTTTGCAGTTGCAGACAACAATTTCTTTTCTCGAATACAGTAGAATGAAATAAAACTTGGGCGTGGGGCTTGATAACGTTTACCCATCCAATCAGTCAGTTCTTCACACATGCAAACAATAAATGGAAAGGAGGTTGTCATTTCCTTCACATGGGATGTACGTTCGAATGATTACAAGGTGTTAGCACTTGTGCTAAATTATGAAGATTTCTACATAGGCATCTGCACTAATTCCCCTGCAAAGGTCTAGACCGATGAAAATGAGGGGGGTATGGGAAATTTTTTTTCATGTCTCATGACCTAGAGTTATGCAGAAGGGGGGTTTGAGGTTGCTCAGAAGGCTCATCCTAAGTCTGAAAGTCAAAATGGTTTTTTCCATGGTGTGGCATGAGAAAACATCGAAAATCCCAAAGTTATAACCTTTCATTTGGGTTCAGATATGAAAATCTGCTCATAGTTATCCAGTGGCGAAAATGAATGGTGTAGATGCATAGCAGAGGAAATCAACGGTTGCTAAATATTTTTCCGAGAAAAGATGCACGGCTTTAAAAGAAGCTTGGCATTGGCGAAACGAGCTTAAATGACGACCAGGATCAACCGTTAGTTGAGAAGGTAATATAGATCGACGGATGAGGAAGATTTCGCGTAGCAAATATATGCGAAGAAATAAGTTGTGGACGATTGCGAAATCTCATATATCCTTCAAGTTTCAATGGATAAGATCTAAGGAGGTCAAAGATCTATGATTGAGATGGATTTCGCAGCGAAAACCTGCACGGAGGATAAAACATGTCGAGGCTGCGAAATTGTGTAGGACCCGCACAATTGAACGGTCGGGATTTTAAGTGGAGAATATCTACGAAAGAGATGTATTTCGTAGCCCAAACATGCATGAAAGATAAAATAATTTGGGGCTGCAAAATTTGGTAGACCCCACACCTTTGAATGATAGAGATCTGGTGGAGATTTGATCAATGGTCCTGGTTGATTTCGCGATGAGAATGTGCACGAAGTTTAGCAGGATGAGGCGATGCGAAATCTTGTAGATATTACACCTTCGGACGATGGATATCTTGGCGTAGATTGAATCGATGGTCCAAGTTAATTTTGCGATGGAAACATGCATGAAAGTTAATAGGACGAGGGATTGCGAAATTGGGTAGGTGCCACATCATGGGACGGTTGAGATTTCTCATAGAAAAAATCTATGGCTGTGGTTTGTTTCGCAGTTTAAAGATGCGAGGAGAAATAAAAAGAAGATGGCTACGAAATGGAGATCAAGGTGGATAAAATCGACAGTGTAGATTTCATCTTGGAAAGATCAATGGCTTAGGAAAGGCCGTATCAATATCTACGGACATAGTTTTATTTCATATGGTAAGCTACAGGGAGAATAGGGGAAGTAATGTCGTATTGGAGGGAAATGGCAAGTTAAGTTGGTAAAAGGATCTATGACATAGAATCGATCAGGTTGGATAGATGACTAAGATTTGTTTCAAGTGCAAGAGGTGCGAGATGGATAAGAATACAAAAAGCAATAAAATATTGTCCACGTGAATTTGAGGTATTATTTTATTCTCCAACATCAGAAAGAGAGAGCTAAAAAAGTGCGAAAGTAGCCAACGCATACGACTTCCTTCGACCACCTGTCAAATATACCAGGTAAGCCTTTGTCCCATCTAACACCATATAAATGGCTAAAATTGAAAGTATGGAAGTTCAGAACCTAGAATATCAGAAAGTAGAAGAAGCTTTTGAGGGTAGGGATGTTGACGTATTTGATACGCTTCTACTAAATGGACCCATTGGTGATGTTAAGGAGAAGCTAAGATTGCTTAAAGAACAAGGAACTGGTGTACATAACATTTACTAGTCTTACTTCCATTTTTTCACAACTGACCAAACTCCGAGTTTCTCGGAATTTGTTGATTGGTGTGCCGATAATTATTCTCTTTCTGAGAGAGTGATAATGGACATTACCAGCTCCACAGTCCTTTTCCCTATCAACCCTTTATCTATTAGAAAAACCTTGTCGGTCCCTGAGGATTTTACCCTAAAAGCCCAGGATTATAAAGAAGAGTCTATAGTTCAATGTTTCAGAGAGTCTTTGGTAGAAAAGAAACAATATTTTTTTGAGAAATGTTTCAAACCTGATATAAATCTATTAGACCAACCATTTCCAATTGATTCCATCCTGTTAAATGAAGAAACCTAGTGCACTGTTGCTCTGTTGAGTCAGTTCTTAGGTGTAGACACTGAGAAGTACATTACTGATCCCCTCATGAGTTTAATTCCTGTCTTAAGTACTCGTCCAATTGAGTCAAATTATCCAAGTCAACTAGTGCAGGTTTCATGTCTTAAGTTTGATGAGTTCCTAGTTGAGAATATTCATCCTCAGTTAATGGACTTCCGCACGACCAAAACGTTTAGGTTTCAACCTTATTTGATGAAGATGTTCCTTTCTTTCAATGAGGAGAATTTGCAGTTACCAGAAATGGTATTGATTGAGGAAATGAGTAAGGATTACATAAAATTTATGAACTTCCTCATGTCAGAGATATACGATGCTATTTTTCAGAAGAGGATGCCCACAGTATTCCGAGACTCATGAGAACTATTTTGCAGTTCTCTATAGATAGCAGGATAGGTGATTGGTTCTTATTTGAGAATGGAACGATGATCAGATTGTATGGATTTACTCATCCACCATATATGTTGCCAGCCTTGTTAATCCCTAGAGTGTTCTCCATGGAATTCATCAGACACAATTTAATAGTAGAAACATAAAACTTCTTAAAATTCAAAAAGTTTACTGAAATTAAGTATCCCTAGGTGATAGGGCGTTTTACCATCAATAATAGAAACCGCTTTACTAATGATTGAGAACTTATTGAAGGAGATGGGATTTCTGACAGAGCCTGCAGTTGATTATGATCCTCATCAGGTTATTTCAAACAGAATAAAAGATGTGAAGAGAAATCCTTTCAAGCATGTAGAGGTTGTTGGGTTGGAAGATGCTGCCAATTGGGATGACTATCCAAAGGAGAACCCCAAATATACTGATGTGCAAGAGGATTCAAGTTATTTTGTAAAGGTTATTACTTCATTGATGCCTGATATTTCTAAGTTGATTTCAGCAGCTGAAAACATCACACCTCTGGCCAGTCACTCAGAAAGAACCAACAAACAAGAGTGTTCGGATGCCATAAACAATGAAGAGGAGGACACTTCCAGGACTCCTAAGAGGTAGGAGATTGAAGCAGGGGGAAAACTGGTCCAAAATACAACAGAGGACAAAGGAAAGTAGGAGATGAAAATAACAGGACCCGTTGTTGAGGTCAAGGAGTATGCCTTTACTGACAAACCAGCTGACTCTACATCACAATTCAGGAACAAGATGGAGCTGTTGGAGAAGTATAAAGAAACAAAGGATACAACTTCAGACGAAACTCTGAAGCTGTACGCAGAGGTGAGGAATATTTCCAGTCAAGATGTGTCACTTATTGTTGTCAGATACTAGGTCCATAACACTTTAAACTTGGCATTAGAAACCAATAACAAGGTTGCTCAAATGAAGATGGACCTGGAGAAAATTCCTATCCCAGACATGATCCATTTACACAAACATACTAGGGATATTTTGTTTACAGATTTGTTGAAATCCACATTGAAGTTGTTTAAGCTGGAAATTACTAAAACAAAAATTGAGAATTAGCTGAGATAGGAAAGGAGGGACAATACAGCACACTAGACATGAATAAAAACGCTGCAAATAGATCTTCTAGCTGTTGGGGGTCAAGATGGAAAGAGAGAAGGAATGAAAAAAATATTAAATGAAAAGGATAATACCATCCAGTTGTTGAAAAAGAAATTAAAAATACTTGCTACTTAGTTGATAGGAGGACCTGGATTAGATGAGATAGAGAAAGAAAAGAAAGTCTGAAGAATGAGTTAACTGATTGTAAGGAAAAATTATTAAAGTTTGCTGATAAGGATAAACAATGGCATAAATACATGACTTTGGTGGTAGAAAGTGAAAAGAATTTGAAAGGAAAATATGATGAAATGGAGAGGAAGTTACAGGTGAAAGAGAAAGAGCTTGAAGATACGATTATTTCTCCTCTAGCTCAATCCAATGCATAGACCATAGTCCAAGCCATGTCACAGGTAAGCTTATAGGATTTAGAATTAACTGGGTTAAAAAACCAAAACAAGACCCTGGAGAACTTGGCATTACAAATAGAACAAGAAAAGAAAACTTGGGAAGCCAAATCTCAGGCTTGGGAGACCAAATGTTAGGAGCTGCAAACAAAAAATGATAAATTAATGAAGTAGGTAACAAGCCAACCGCAGGTTCAAAGGGAAAAACATATTATATGGGATGCCATCATAGAAGAAGAAGACAAATTCAGGTCCTAACTAGACTATATTTAGATAAGGAATCAGTGATACATTAATCTAGACAGGTTTTAACAGTAGCAAGAGAAAAGTTGAATAAGAGACCAGTTGACTGCGCCAAAAATGATCGATTTTATGAATAGTTTGTCAGAAGATGATTTAAAGAAAGTAAATGTCAAGGATAGAATCTCAATCATGACTTGGGATAGGAAGGTTGTAAACAAATATCACCACTTAGACACAGTCCAAGAAAAGGTTGATATTTTGGCCCATCAAGTGAAGTTGTTTATAGATATGTTTGACCCACTGTTTAAGAAAGGCCCCCCTTTCTTATGGAAAGAAAAGGGTTCAATGTTAACTCAAAATGGATACCATGAAAAACTGATCGCATGCATACTAGACCACGCAAATTTTGCTGATATGAACCTGTCACTATCTGGCAGGGTAATTGTAGATAAATTGTCTGACGAATTTGAAATATTGTTCGCCTTTAAAGAAGAATGTGTGCATTTGCAAAGCTATTCTTACAAGGACCACACTGAGTTAGGCGTGTTGGCAAAAGAAATTTCCACTCTAGAACTGCCATCTCCATATCAGTGGAAGACAATAGAGAGGTTCGGAGGGACCAAATACACACTACACACCCAAGCATGGTAAGGAACATGTCGAGATGAGTCAGCAGAAAACCGTTCGAAGGGCCCTGAACCATCGTTTTCATGTCAAGCGAGCCTGAGTCCCAGCCTTAACATTACCATTTTTATCAAGCATGCTCAATATTCCATATTCCCTGTTTTATGTAGAAATCACGGCGAATGTGCCACCTCATACATGTCAGGATATACGAAGATGATTCGGGATTGATTCCCATTTTTTGTAATCGAATTTGGATCTGTTTCGAGGTTGCTCCCAGGAGCCCAATAACATTATAAATGTAACGTCTACGAAGGAGTATTGGTTATACTTTCATTTTTGAGGCCTCTATGCTCGGATTGTAGCTCTGTAAACTGTCTTGGAAGTGATAATAAAAAATGTTTCTTTGAGTTTATGAGATTCATCATGGTGTTCATATTCATTCTGTGTTTCCTGTTTGCATAATTTTCACATGTGTAAATTATTGCCAATTCTTTCTAGTTGTATGCGAGGAATTCATTTTATTAAGTGCTCGTTCCATCATATATAGCATTTGTAATGTGTCTATAATGATTGTTGTGGAATTCATCATTGTTAGATGCTCCATTTCTGTCATTTCCCTTATTTGTTGTTCCGCTAAAGGTTTTTTCAGGGGATTGATCCGTAGATAGGTGCCCCTTGCTACACTGAGCTTGTCCTCCTTTATCCTACCACCAATTGAAGATATTTAGCTGAATATTACACTTAATTTTCCTTAGAGTACAAAAGGGAAAATCATTGTTCATTATTTGCTGTAATATCCTTGAATGATTCAAATTGTGACTCCATTGCCCAATGGTATTTGATATCTGTCTGTCTTACAATATTTAGATTTACAAAAAAATATGTTCCCATTAGGAATCTAGCCTTCTGAATGCTTGTTTAAAGCCAAATGTGTATGTGAATGTTCCTGTGACAAAGAAAGATCCCTCTATGACTGTATAGGTTAGAATACAGTCTAAATATTGGTTCAAAATTGTTACCCCTGTGACTTCCTACCACAACCATAGGAAAATTACAGGGTGATAACATCTTGGCGCCATTGCTGGGGAACTAATTGCTATCATCTCCTCGAGAAAAATGACATTGTCCTAGTTCTACAACTTGGTTGAGTAGTCGGTCCTAGACACATATTGGTTGTATCTGCTTTGGTGAATCCGCTCAAAGCCTTTGGAAGATAACTCCACTAGAAATACTAGTGGCCAAGGAGCTGCAAAGAGTTTTAGGTTTAACTGTTGACTGTGAACAACGGTCAAACAGTAAGAAGGTTGTACATCTTTCACCCGGTGACTCCACCTTCAAAGAATCTAGTCTTCAAAATTTTCTATTGCGATTCTACTAGGAAAATGAACCCACTACAAAGACAAGGAAATGCATGGGGAAAAAATGAGGTACTCCACTGTGAATCCTCTCCGAGATATCTTGTCCTTTCTAGTAAATTTTTTCCTATCCTTTCCTAGGTTGGTCAAAACAACTTTCCATTGTTTATTTCACTCAGAACAAGGCCATGGGTTAACCCCTGTATATCCTTCTTTAAGAACTAAAAATATCCCTTCGTCTTGTACATATGATTTTGACCAAGATAATTCAGTCGAGCCACATAAGAAAAATGATCCGACCTGTAAAACTCTTGATGCTACAGTTGACACTACATCCTTTTCTGAGCCTCCAGATAAGGATCTCCAACCCTTGTTTGATCAAGAATCCCCCCCACTTCCCTCTGAATTAGCCTCACTAAAATCCTATGCCACGGGACAATCTGCTACCATTGCATTATCTCCCACAACTTTAGAGCTTAAGAAACCTTCATCATTCAGTTTTACAATCCTTCATAGCTCTATAGTTCCTCACAGTAGAATGACTCTGTTTGTCACACCAACTTTAGTTCCTCTTGGAAACTCTGCTATAACCCCAACAAATTCTAAAAGGTTTGCCCCTATACTTCTCCCTGCTGTTATTCATGACCTTCCCTAGGGGTATGCCCAAAAACTCAAACATTTTACTGGGGAGAGCGGGTATTGAGCTGAAGAACACTTGGGGTGGATTTCATACTGGAATAACCTAGAAGAAGTAGACCATGAGGATGTTAAAGTCAGACTGTTCTCCCAAAGTCTTGCGGGAGAGGAAAGAAAATGGTTCACCAGTTTTCTAGACAACTCCACTCTGAGCTATCAATATTTTGAGGGTTCTTTCAAGAACAAATGGGAAGAAAAGGAAGACCCCAGGAAGTGTTTGTCCCAATTCCATTCCATGAAGAGGAGGGAGAGTGAATTTGTCCAGGAGTTTTCTGGCAGGTTTATGAAAGTGTATCATGCCATCCCTTACCAATTCAATCCTCCCCTTGGTTTTTCCCAACTTCAATATGCAAAGGAATTTGATAGTGAATTTACCCTATGGCTAAGTGAAAGAAAATTAGCCTCCCTAGCCGATATGATGAATTATTCCATTGAGGTATAAATAAACCTAACTGCTGCTAGAGAGAAAAGTAGAGAGAAGGGAGAAAAAGGGAAGGATAAAGAGCCCATATAGCCTTTTCCTCTATTTAACAAGAGGCCAGGATGGACATGATAATAGAAGCCATCGAAAGGTTGATGGAGAGACTCACTATGGACCACAACCCACCTCCCATAAAAAATCAAGGGCAACAGAACAAGAATCAAGACTTTAGAGGACCCCTCCATTCTCCAGGGAATCAAACAATCCCTAAAACTCCTTTGTAGTTCGAATTAAAGGAGGAATCGAATTCGGAGTCAGTGGTTGAAGAAGGACCCTTGTGTGTTGATCAAACTCAAATTTCACCTGAAGATTTACATGAACATACAAAACCTTATTTATTGGTGGAAGATGAGGAGGATAAACAACTAAAGTCTGCTTTTCCTTCCAATCCTGCTTTTCATAAAGATTACAATCGACAATAAGAAGGTAGCTATTTGCCATTGTGATTTTCCTCATTTGATTTTCTGAAACAAAGATTAAGGGTTTCTAATCAAACATAGAAACTGGAGGTTAGGAATAATGTCATGGAATTTTTAGGAATGGATAATGAGGAGGGTGAATCAGTAGAATCCGCTGTGCATTCCAATATTTTCCTTTATGAGAGAAACGATGATCAACCTAGTGCCATATAGGAGGAGTGCTGCCATTTGTTTGATGAAGGATGCAATTAGCCTGTTGCAAATCCTATCTGTGGGGGTTTTGAAGAATATTTCAGTCCACCCATATATGATAAATATGAGGATAGATACTCGAAAGATGAGGGTCCTAGGTGGGATGCCTCTTCTTGTTCTTCCAATTCAGAATTTTTATGTCAAGAAGAGCTTATTTCACTTGATTTTATTGAATATATTCCCTATGAAATGCATGAAAGGAATCAAGTTTTAGATTCTGACATTTTGAATGAAGTAGTTGATGTCTCATTTACAAGTTGTCATGAGCATTCCTTGCATGGTTATTTTGAAGAGAAATTTGACAAGGTGCTAGTGGAGGTCCAGTTTGAGCAGCAGTATTGGGGCAAGCAAATGCTAGAAACATTTAAAGTCAGTCATGGATTTTATGATCCAGTGGCTGAGTATATGGAGTAGCCCTGTCATGAAAATTACATAACATAAAATTTTGAAGGTTTCCATGACCCAGTGGCTGAACATGTGGAAAGGTTTTGCAGTGATAATGGTTGTTTATGTCTGTGCAGTAAAGATCAATTTCCCTATCATAACCTTTTTCCATTTAGTCCTTCATTTATGTTTTTGATCAAGCATAAAGAGAAAATTCGCCTATGGAATCATTTGCTTGATTGGATTCACTGGAAGTTGGAAGTTACTTGACTGGGCATTGATGCTCAGTAAGTAGGGTAGTTAGAGATGAATAAGCTCGACATGGAGAGCATTTCTTTTAAGCAATTATTTCAATTTGTTTTCAGCATCTGTTCAGTTTTTGTTTTTAGAGCACATTGGGGATTTCAAGAGATGATTGGGATCAGCCCAATGGATAAGGCACTTGGTCTATGTGGTTCTTTGCTACCTCACAGGGAGGATAGCATGCATGAGTTGGAGCCATTGTTAGAACTTGTGCTAAATTATGAATATTTCTACATAGGCATCTACACTAATTCCCCTGCAAAGGTCTAGACCAGTGAAAATGAGCAAGGTATGGAATTTTTTTTTTTCATGTCTCATGACCTGGAGGTATGCAGAAGGGGGGTTTGAGGTTGCTTGGGAGGCTCATCCTAAGTATGAATGTGAAAATGGTTTTTTCCATGGTGTGGCATGAGAAAACATTGAAAATCCTAGAGTTATAACCTTGCATTTGGGTTCAGATATGAAAATCCTCTCATAGTTATCAAGTGGAAAAAATGAATGGTGTAGATGCATAGCAAAGAAAATCATTGGTTGCTAAATATTTTTCCGAGAAAATATGCACGGATTTAAAAGAAGCTTGGCAATGGAGGAACGAGGTTAAATGGCAAGCATGATAAACCGTTAGATGAATAGGTAATGTAGATCGACATATGAGGAGGATTTCACGGAGAAAATATGTGCGGAGAAATACGTTGTGGAGGATTGCGAAATCTGAACCTATAATATTAGAAAGTAGAAGAAGATTTTGAGGATAGGGATGTTGAGGTATTTTATACGCTTATGCTAAATGGATGCATTGGTGGTGTTAAGGAGAAGCTAAGACTGCTTAAAGAAGAAGGAACTGATGTACATAACATTTACCAGTCTTCCATTTTTTCACAACTGACCAAACCTTGAGTTGCCCAAAATTTGTTGATTGGTGTGTCGATATTATTATCTTTCCGAGAGAGTGATAATGGACATTACCAGCTCCACAGTCCTTTTCCATATCATCCCTTTAGCTATTAGAAAAACCTTGTTGGTCCCTTAGGATTTTACCCTAAAAGCCCAGGATTATAAAGAAGAGTCTATAGTTCAATGTTTTAGAGAGTCTTTGGTAGAAAAGAAACAAGATTTTTTCAAGAAATGTTTCAAACCTGATATAAATCTATTAGACCAACCATTTCCAATCGATTCCAGCCTGTTCAATGAAGAAACCCAATACACTGTTACTCTGTTGAGTCAGTTCTTAGGTCTATATACTGACAAGTACATTACTGAGCCCCTCATGAGTTTACTTTTTGGCTTAAGTACTTCTCCAATTGAGTCAAATGAGACAAGTCAAGTAGTGCAGGTTTCATGTCTTAAGTTCGATGAGTTCCTAGCTGAGAATATTCCATTAGAGGAAATTTGGGGTCTAAAATGGGCCTTATAAGAAAATGTGCCAACAATAATTTTTGTGAGTTGGAATTCAAGAACCAATATAATTTCAATAAAATGAGTCAACCATAATGGTTGAATTGACATATTTTCGACATATCTCCCCGTGTTTTTATTCAAATTTCAAGTGGGAGAGCTCGTTGGATGCAGAATTTAATTCCGCATCCAACGAGTACCCACAATGCATACTTTTGACAGACTCTGCTACCCAAAAAACAAGAAATATTTGAAAAAATGTGATGATGATGTCATCATCATGTTTTTTCAGGTATTTCTTGATTTTGGGGTAGCGGGGTCCATCAAAAGTATGTAGTATGGGTACTCGTTGGATGCGGAATTGATTTCCGCATCCAACGAGCTCTCCCGCTCAAAATTTGATTAAAAACACAGGGAGATATGTCGAGAATACGAACACAAAAAGTATTTTTTTTCATTCTTCCTCCAAAATTATTAACTATTATTTTATTATTTTAACTATTATTTTATTATTTTCCTTAGGAGGCCCATTTTAGACCTCAAATTTCCTATGATTCATTCTCAGTTAATGGACTTCCATAGGACCAAAACCTTTAGGTTTCAATCTTATTTGCTGAAGATGTTCCTTTCTTTCAATGAGGAGAATTTTCAGTTACCAAAAATGGTATTGACTGAGGAAATGAGTAAGGATTACAAAAAATTTATGAACTTCCTCATATCAGATATATACAATGCTATTTTTCATAGGAGGCTGCCCAAAGTATTACCAGAGATGAGAACTATTTTGTAGTTCTCTACAGATAGCAGGATAGGTGATTGGTTCTTATTTGAGAATGGAACGATGATTAGATTGTATGGCTTTACTCATCCACCATATATGTTGCCAACCTTCTTAACCCCTAGAGTGTTCTCCATGGAATTTATCAGACATAGGTTAATAGTAGAAACATAACACATCTTAAAATTCAAAAAGTCTACGGAAATCAAGTATCCCTAGGCGGTAGGGCCTTTTACCATCAAGAAATGATTGAGAACTTATTAAAGGAGATGAGATTTCTGATAGAGCCTGCAGTTGATTATGATCCTCATCAGGTTATTTCAAACAGAAGAAAAGCTATGAAGATAAATCCTTTCAAGCTTGTAGAGGTTGTTGGGTTGGTAGATGCTGGCAATAGTAGGATGACTATTCAAAGGAGAATCCCACAGATACTAATGTGCAGGAGGATTCAAGTTCTTCTGTAAAGGATATTACTTCATTAATTCCTGATATTTATAAGTTTATTTCATTAGCTGAAAACATTACACCTCTGGCCAGTCACCCAGAAAGAACCAACAAACGAGAGTGTTCGGACGCCATGGACACTGAAGAGGAGGACACTGCTAGGAATCCTAAGAGGCAAAAGATTGAAGCAGGAGGACAACTAGTCCAAAATACAACAGAGGACAAAGGAAAGCAGAAGGTGAAAATAAAAGGACCTGTTTTTGAGGTCAAGGAGTATGCCTTTGCTGACACACCAACTGACTCTACATCACAATTTAGGAACAAGATGGAGATGTTGGAGAAGTATAAAGAAACAAAGGATATAACTTCAGATGAAACTCTAAATTTGTACGCAGTGGTGAGAAATATTTCCATTCAAGATGTGTCACTTATTGTTGTCGGATACCAGGCCCATAACACTTTAAACTTGGCATTATAAACCAAGAACAACGTTGCCAAAATGAAGATGGACTCAGAGAACATTACTATCCCAGACATGATCCATTTACACAAACAGACTGGGGATATTTTGTTTATAGATTTGTTGAAATGCACATTGAAGTTGTCTAAGATGGAAATTAGCAAAAGAAAAATTGAGAATCAGCTGAGACAGGAAAATGTGGAGAATAAAGCACATCATACACAAATAAAAAAGCTGCAAACATATCTTCTAGCTGTTGGGGGTCAGGATGAAAAGGGAGTAGGCATGCAAAAACTATTAAATGAAAAGGATAATAACATCCAGTTGCTGAAAAAGAAATTAAAAATACGTGCTAGTCAGTTGATATGAGGACCTGAATTAGCTAAGATAGAGAAAGAAAAAGAAATCCTGAAGAATGAGTTGACTGATTGTAAGGAAAAATTATTAAAGTTTGCTGATAAGGAGAAACAATGGAATAAAGACATGACTTTGGTGGTAGAAAGTGAAAAGACTTTGAAAGGAAAATATGATGAAATGGAGAGGAAGTTACCAGAGAAAGAGAAAGAGCTTGAAGACAAGATTATTTCTCCTGTAGCTCAATCAAGTTAACAGACCATAGTCCAAGCCATGTCACATGTAAGGATAAATGATTTGGAATTAATTGGGTTAAAAAACAAAAACAAGACCCTGGAGAACTTGGCATTGCAAAGAGAACAAGAAAAGAAAACTTGGCAAGCCAATTCGCAAGCTTGGGAGGCCAAATGTTAGGCGCTGCAAACAAAGAATGATAAATTAATGAAGCAGGTAACACGCCAACTGCAGGTTCAAGGGGAAAAACATATTATATGGGATGCCATCATAGAAGAAGCAGACAAATTTAGGCCCTACCTGGACTATATTTTAGATAAGGAATTGGTGATACATTCATTTAGATAGGTTTTGACAGTAGCAAGAGAAAAGTTGAATAAGAGACCAGTTGGCTGCGCCAAAAATGCTATCGATTTTCTGAATAGTTTGTTAGAAGATGATTTAAAGAAAGAAAATTTTAAGGATAGAATCTCAATCATGACTTGGGCTAGGAAGGTTGTAAACAAATATCACTACTTAGACATAGTCCAGGAAAATGTTGATATTTTGGCCCATCAAGTGAAGTTGTTTATTGATATGTTTGACCCACTGTTTAAGAAAGGGCTCGCTTTCTTCTGGCAAGAAAAGGGTGCAATTTTAACTGAAAATGAATACCATGAAAAAATGATCACATGCATACTAGACCACGCAAATTTTGTTGATATGAACCAGTCACTATCTGGCAAGGTAATTGTAGATAAATTGGCTGACGAATCTGAAATATTGTTCACCTTTAAAGAAGCATGTGCGCATTTGCAAGGCTATTCTTACAAGGACCACACCGAGTTACGCGTGCTAGAAAAAGATATGTCCACTCTGGAACTACCATCTCTAGATCAATGTAAGACAGTTGAGAGGTTCAAAAGGATCAAATACACATTGCATGCCCAAGAATGATAAGGAATATGCCGAGATGTGTCAGCTGAAAACCATTGGAAGGGCCTTGAACCATCGTTTTCATGTCAAGCGAGCCTAAGTCCCAGTTGTCGCATTACCATTTTTATCAAGCATGCTCGATATTCCATATTCCCTATTTTATGTAGAAATCATGGTGAATGCGACACCTCATAGCTGTTAGGATATACGATGACGATTCAGTGTTGATTCCCATTTTTTGTAATCGAATTTGGATATGTTTCGAGGTTGGTCTCTGGATCCCAATAGCACTACAAATGTAACTTCTACGGAGGAGTATTGGTTGGAATTTCATTTTTTAGGCCTCTGTGCTCAGATTGTAGATTTGTAAACTTTCTTGAAAGTGATAATGAAAAATGTTTCTCTGATTTTATGAGATTCATCACGGTGTTTCAGATTCAGCTTGTGTTTCCTGTTTGCAACATTTTCACACGTGTAAATTCTTGCTAATGATTTCTAGTTGTATGTGAGGAATTCATTTTATTAAGAGCTCCTTCCATCAGATATAACATTTGTAATGTGTCTGCAATGATTGTTGTGGTATTCATCCTTGTTAGAAGCTCCATTTCTGTCATTTCCCTTATTTGTTGTTCTTCTAAAGGTGCTTTCAGGGGATTCATCTGTAGATAGGTGCCCCTTGCTACAATGGGCTTGTACTTATTTCTCCTACCACCACTTGAAGATATTGGGATGAATATTACACTTACTTTGCCTCATAGTACAAAAGGGAAAACCATTGTTCATTATTTGCTGTAATATCATTGAATGATTCAGACTGTGATTCCATTTCCCAATGGTATTTGATATCTGTCTATCTTACAATCTTTAAATATACAAACAAATTTGTTCCCATCATAAATATATCCTTCTGAATGATTGTTTAATTCCAAATGTGTATGTGAATGTTCCTATGACAAAGAGAGAGCCCTCTCTGACTATATAGGTTAGAATACATTCTAAATATTGGTTTGAAATGGTTACCCCTGTGACTTTCTACCACAACCATAAGAAAATTACAGGGTGATAACACAAGGAAACCACCACTTTCCTATCATGTTAGTGGTAGTTATGGTGCAATAATGACCAAAGTGACCCAATAAGTACGCTGCCAAATCTCTCAGGCTTTTCAAATTAATGTTGGCCAGCTGTCATTTCTGCGACTCAAATTTATATTGTGACAACATCGCTTTTCCTATGACTGGTATCCTTCCTTCGACAAATTCATTTTCTTTGGGATAGAAGGATTGTATTCGCCCTTATTTCTCCTTCCGTGACAAACAAAGAGTTTGGAACATTTTTCCTTTCTCTGCGACATACTAGTAGTCTACGGTGATCTTTTCTTTTTCTTTGCGACAACTAATCTCCTGTGATTAAAACAAGATTTTTTAGAGGTTTTTTCTTTTTCTTTTTCTATATTTTCTCTTTATTTATTTTATATTTTTAATATCATTTGACAAAGTCGCAGCTATCCTGATAAGGCTTTATCCCACTTCCATTTACTAGTCCTTTGACAAGTGTTCCATCCAACTTTTGCAATTACACTGCACCTCCGTCAGTGATATGCGTGACAATATGCGGTCCTAACTAGTGTGTTTTTAGCTTACCCAGATGCTTGAAGAATTTTCTATCATACAGAAGAACAAGTCCTCCGACCTGGAATTGCTTGTTCTTGATGTGGCACCATACTTTCTGTCATTCTTTCTCAACTTTTTGATAATATCCTGCAACAAAACGATCTTCTTCCAATTGTATCAGCTGTGACAGTCTTTCCTTGATAGCACCAACATATGTCATCTTCGTGATCACAACAATCCTTAGGCTGGGTGCAATGTATTCCATGGGAATCACAACTTCTTGTATATATACCAGAAAAAATGGAGTTCGACCTGTCGACTTCTTACATGTCGTTCGATATGACCATAGTATTGTGGAAATTTTATGATCCCAGTCATATCTTTGGACATTGCAAATATTTTTCAAAGAATTCTCCACGATTTTTTCAAATGCTTTGACAAAACCATTTACTTGAGTGTGATATGGCATTGTCTTCCTATGCTGGATATGGAATTATTCTGCCAGTTCCTGAATCAACTGGTTGATAAAGTGTGTGCCTTGGTCGCTTATCAAAATTTTTTGGCAACCAAATCTAGTCACAACATTTTCAAATAAAAATTTAGCAGTAGTCACAGCAGTACAATCTTTTACTGGCACTGCTTCAGCCCATCTGGTTAGGTAGTTGGTCGCAGTAATTATATATCTAACACCTTTGCGTTTCCCTATTGGAATAATATGGCCCAAAAAATCAACGACCCATTTATCGAATTCCTGCAAAGTTATTTGTGGTACTGATATCATTTCATCTTGTTGTGACAGATTTCCAGTTCTTTGATAGATATCATAGCTGTGATCGTATTCTCAGGCATTCGCATGCATGGTGGGCCACCACAATCCCGCTTGCAATATATTTCGCACTGTATCTTTTCCAGCAAATTTTCCTCCTGCGACACCAGCATGCACTTCATTTAGTATCATCGGTCGCTCGTGTTCCAAGACATAGTGATGAAGAATGTCATCAGGGCCCATTTTATATAAATGTCCAGCGATCAACTGGAAGTTTGCAACTCACACAACTAACTGTTTCTTTTGTGCCGTAGTAAATTTAGCTGGTGCATAAACCATACTAAAAAATTGTATGATGTTTCTATACTAATCATCAAACACTTTTATCGCAAATAGTTGTGCATCAGGAAGACTATTGTCGAGGTTACCGGGTTCGTTGCCACTTTCAATCCTTGATAGGTGGTCTGGTCCTGAATTCAGTTGACCGGGTTTAACAATGAATTCAAAGTCAAATTCCTGAAATATGAGAAGTCACCGACAAATATTCCCCCCAACACTAGATTATTAACCAAGTATTTCAATGCTGAGTGATCTGTGTACATCTTAAAATGTCCACCCAACAAGTAGTGTCTGAATTTCGGCAGAAAGTATACCATATCTTGTCCTTCTATTTCCGTCGTGGTATATTTCTTCTCTATTGTTGATAGTTTTCTATTGGAAAATTAAATAGGATGATCAATCGACACTTCGCCAGGATGCGCTAGTACCATGATGAGCACGACAGACGATGCATCGACATGTACATGAAATTTCATTTTTCTAGTCTGGAAGTACAAGTATGGGCGATGTAACCATCTTGTTCTTTAAAGTTTCCAAAGTCTCTTGGCAATTTTTTTTCCACTGGAACTTAACATCTTTCTTCAATAACTCCTCCATCGGAACAACCACCTCCGCATATCCTTTAATAAATTTACTGTAGTATCTTGTATGTCCCAATGTTGCTCTCAATTTCTTCACTGTTGTAGGTGGTGGTAGGTTGACGATAATCACAATTTGGGTAGGGTCAACCAAGATTCCATCATGAAAAACTACATGGCCCAACATAATTACAAACGGGGCACAAAAGATACATTTATTTAAGTTTAGTGAAATTTGATACCGACGACAACATTCTAACATCATCCCGAGGATCTCAATATGATCCTTAATGATCTCAAATACTATCCAATTGTTGAAGTAGACCTCAATAAATTTATGAATAAAATATTTGACGACAGCCACTACTATCCTGGAAAAAATAGGAGGAGCATTCTTTAGTCCAAGGGGCATTACCGTGTATTGGAAACAATCCCAATCCGTCGTAAAGGATTTCTTATGTCGATCTTACTTTGTGATTCTAATATGATGGTAGCTAAAGGAGCCATCAATGAATGAGTATATTTCTTGAATCCTCGATATTTTCCAGTACCTCATTTGTAAAAGGAGTTAGAAATGGATGATGTAAACAAGCATTGTTCAATTTTCTTAGGTCGACACAGATATGCACTTCACCAGCATTCTTTTTATCTTGCACTACTATCGGAATGGCCCATTTTGATTCTTATACAAGTTCTACGATATTTGCATCCAACATTCAGTCCAGCTCTGGCTTGGATTTTTCTTTATACCACAGACTCAATCGGTATGGTCGATGTTTGATAGGTTTTGGCATCGGGATTTAAAGGTATATTCATTTCTCCTAGGTTTCTAACAATCCCTTTCATTTCTAAGAATTTCATAGGGAACATATCTTAAAAATCATACAATAGATCTATGATTTTCCCAATAGTCCCATCATCCCAGTTATCTCCAATATTGGCAAATTTTGGATTCTCCGGTGTGCCAATATTTACTTTCTTGATTGTTAGTGGATTCAAAAATTGGTTGCTAGAAATAAAAAATCCTTCCAATGCATGTGTACCTTCAGACTCAGGTATGTTTACATCGAGTGGGTGATCGTCATCAAGTTCTCCTGTCACATTATGGCACTCCATCCAGTGCTGAATTGTTGTGCTGCATTGATTGAAGTTTGTCATTGGGACATGGACATCTTCAAATATATTTATCTTGATTACTTACAATGTGACATAAATTGACATATGATCACCAACAAATTCAAATGTGTGTATGAAGATAGTAACTAATTCATCCATTCAGTGGTTCCTCATCTCAGTTCAATTGATGTATACCATCTCCTTGGTATCATTTCTAACATGTGTATGAACTGATGAACTCATTCCTATTGCAGATATACCTCCCATGTGGCACGAAAATACTTAATATGGTCGAAAGGATTTGTCAATATTGTATATGTTTGACCAGTATAACTGATCTCTTCTCTGAACCTTATCTCCAACAATATTCAACATTGTGTCCAGTATGAGATAGATTCTTTATGTGTGACCCACCATTTGGTGGGTGTAGCTTTCAACACAAAATCCAGGGCATCCAAACGCTGATGTCCTGTGACCTTTTCTTCAAAATCTGTCAGAAAAGATGTAAGGTTAGGTAAACCTTTATAGGTAGGTAGCTCACTTACCTCAGCTCGTACCCGTCGCACAGAACGTGTAATTCTTGCGTACTTTCTCATGGATACCTCATGCATCTGATTCTGCTAGTTTTCCAATGCTTCACCAGAATATGATGTACATGAGCTAATACTTCACCAACTAAGATTTTCGTCACCTCTTGGATTTACATAATCAACCCTTGCAGACATGATGTTATAAATATGGTTAATATAGTCGCCTTGTCCTTCACTATTTATTGGCTCTACGTATCTCTGACCTTCTAGCGGATCAATTGGTGTGACCACCCTTAGCTATGAATATTCAAATGATAATATTATTTTCTTAAAATTGATGATGGTTTGATTATAGATCACCAAGTCGATCCCCAAAAGTGCAGGATACGGGTTTGTGTCATTGACAATGCCGATTACTTCAAAATCAACATACATTCTCAGGCCTTCTACCTCGACAGGCACTTGATTCAGTCGACTGATAGGTAGGACTTTCGACTGATTTTCTAATCTGAGTTGAATGGGAGACCAATCCAGTCACGGTTTTCCCATACTTTCCCATGTTTGTCATGTTAGAATGTTGACATCAGATCCCAAATCTAGGATAATGTAATCCATATCGTAATCTTGTATTTGTGCAGTCATTCTTAACTCGAGACCAGTATTTAATGTTTTTCCCACATGGTTTATTCTTTTGTCTGGTCACACTTCTTCTTGATGTTCTTCTATTACAGCTGTCAAATATGCAACAACATATTTATCATGTATTAGCGATAAGCAACTTTTAAAAAATTCTTTAAGTTTACTAACCTTTCCTATGGGTATCTTTCGAAATAGTCGATTGAATCTTTCAGTCATCTCCCTTATCGGTCTTCTTAGTAGTGTAGGAGCAGATGTCGATGCTTCATTCTTGTCGACGAATTTCTAGTCGTGCATCCAAGAATACTTCCTTTTATCTTTGGACATTGAACAACACTTTATTTTGTGCTGCTGGTCACACCTACGGCTGGTCGTGTTACGGTATCTTGGTCTGCTCTAATCGCAACACCTCCCCTTGTCATGACAAAAATATTTGATTCTCTCATCTTAACATAAATCATCTAGATATTTTGGTTGGGATTCGAATTGGGATTCTGCATAGGGTTTGTATTCCCCACATTTATATCCTGCCACTTCGTAATCAGCTGCATACATAGTTCCACAATATGATCAAAGGATTTACAATACGGAGATGTCTTTGCAGGGTTCGCATGGTCCCTAGCAAAATGTCTTGGTTGTCAACAATTGTAACATATGATTTGGCCTCTTCCATGACCAAATCCTCTTCCTTCTTCTTTTCCTCAACCTCAAAAATTTCCAGACTGTTATCAGATAAATCTACTCAGGGTTTGTATTTCGCACATTTATATCCTGCCACTTCGCAATCAGCTGCATACATAGTTCCACAATATGATCAAAGGATTTACAATACGGACATGTCTTTACAGGGTTCGCACGGTCCCTAGAAAAATGTCTTGGTTGTCAACAATTGTAACATATGATTTGGCCTCTTCCATGACCAAATACTCTTCCTTCTTCTTTTCCTCAACCTCAAAAATTTCCAGACTGTTATCAGATAAATCTACTCAGGGTTTGTATTTCCCACATTTATATCCTGCCACTTCGCAATCAGCTGCATACATAGTTCCACAATATGATCAAAGGATTTACAATACGGACATGTCTTTGCAGGGTTCGCACGGTCCCTAGAAAAATGTCTTGGTTGTCAACAATTGTAACATATGATTTGGCCTCTTCCATGACCAAATCCTCTTCCTTCTTCTTTTCCTCAACCTCAAAAATTTCCATACTGTTATCGGATAAATCTACTCAAGCCGACTCAAGCCAGATCTCCCTAGTCCAAGTAGATCCAGAACAAAGTAAAGTACATAATAAAAGCTACTTTCCTAGATCAAATAGAAATGCAAGTCAATCAGATAGATCACTTCCTTGAAATATGCAAATCCTCTTCTCTCTTTGTTTATCTAAGCTCCAGAGCATTTAGATATTCAACTGCAAAACCTTGTAGAGAAAGTGGAAACCAACAAACAATACATGTGTATCTAAACATGAATTGATCTAAGCTAATAGTTAAGGAAGAACGATCTAAACATTATTAACAACAACAATGTTTATGGAAAGAGATTTGTATTAATGTAATTGAGGAGATACATAGAATTACATAAAGAAGGAATATCACAACCTAGCCTTAACGCTGCAATCTTCCATCCAACAATCCAAGCCAAGCCTCCAAAGCAAGATAGTAAACCTCCCAAAGGATGATAGGGATCACCTAGAAATTCCACTAGCATAATAGTACCATAGTCCTTCCTCCCTTCATAATGGAGAGAGGGTTTAATTTATAAAGCTAAAGGGATAGAGTAAGTTGAGGATTAGGAGGAGGGGTCTAAGGGATCTTCCCCATAGGTTAGGAACCAAATGCCACCTCACCTAGATGATAGGGATAGACCTCCACCTCATCCACCTTTGAGAAGGGTCTTGAAGCTTCTTTTTTATCCCTCAAAACACCATCGACGCACTTAGCAGGAAGAGAAAGAGCACCGACGCACCTTTCTTTACGAGAAAGAGCGCCACCGACGCGTCTAGCATGAAGGGAAAGAGCGCCAGCCTTATTAAAGAGGGAAAAAAGGCAGAAAAAACCTCAAATCAACCTAGTTTAGCAAAGAGAACTTTAGGGTTTAGGAATAGGGTTGACACATGGATCAAGAGGACAAGATTTTGGTGTAACATTATTCCCCCCAAAGTATGAAGTTAGAGGAATGCGATAGGTGAATTCTTTGTAAAGTGAATAAATTGAAAACAAGGATGTTGGCTGGAAGCTGCTGCAGTACCACTGACTCAAATCTCAAATGACTCATAACATGGCTGCCGACCAATACACTGTAGATCCATGGTAGTAGAGACTGACTGAACACAATCATGGCTACTAGACACAAGCGTATATCCATGATGAAATGATAACACAACCACGACCAATACAAAGTGGATCTGTGTAATACGACTCAAAACAAACTCCATCGCAAACTGGGCGAATATATCTAACAACCCAGGGTCTTCAAGCCGCACCTGCAACGATACGAATCTAACCATGTGATTACAAGGTCTTGACGCCGAACATGGTAGAAACCACTTGAATACCAGTTAATGATGTAAACTATTAACAAGTGCGAGAAAAATCATCATTGATGTCAATGATTCCCAAGGTATATTAGTACATTTCGTTGAATGTGAATAAATGAATTGGAGTTGAACACTCAGTAGAATCTTTCAATCAAGAGTCAATGATGTAAAATCATGTTGAAAGCGAGGTAACCTACCATTAAGGCATGTAGGTCCAAGGTTCTTGTCTTGGTTTCTAAGTCCAATTCTCTGATGAGGTGCTGAAGTCGACATGAATAGACTCATTGAAGGAGGGCAATGATGAATCCACCACCATCGACATGAAACACAATCAAATATGTTTGGGAGTAAACCAGACATCAGAGTGATGTGCGAGACTGACTCAGAGATGACCAACATGATAGAAGGTAAAATGACTGCAGACAATGGATAAATGACCAAACTTTTCTTGAACACGGGCATGGAATGACTTGGAAGTATTGACTTTGATGAGACTGATACCCATCTCCCAATGCAACTACTGGTGGGATTGTTCTTGGACAACTAAGGTAAGAAGACTCAAGGAATCAGTAGGATTTAAAGACAGACAGATTACCCAAGTACTGAAATACATATGCAAACGAGTGCCATGTTCAAGAGTGACTATGTACTGCCATAAAAAAATACAAACTCTTTCCTTAATTTCCCCATCATGAAGGATGAGTGCCTCTTTTCATTTTTACGAGTTCAAAAAGGGTAACAAACACTCATTGTAGCTCATCAAGCGATGAGTCCATTCTCATATGTTTTACGAACCTGAGAAAGGAGGGGTTCATTCCCAGAAAGGGTCCTTCATCATTTGATTTTATGAGCCCGATGAAAGCAAACTCATTCGTCGTTTCATGTTTAGAGAGTCTGAAAAGACTAAGAAGACTCCAGGGTGGAATTTTCATAAATTTAGTCCCCAAGGCCTGAAAAAGTATAAAATGATGCCCAAGAGAACTCTTCCAATCATGATTTGCTGGAGTGTACCTTTTTCATAAGTAGTGCCCTCTGGTCCAAAAAAGGGGTAAAATGTCACCAGGAAGACGACTCTTCAGGTCCTTTTACAAGCGTGAAGAATACAAGATCACTCGACAATATTCTCACATTTTAAGAGTCCGAAAAGAGATGAAAGAGGACTCTATTAGGGTTCTTTTTTCATAATCCAATTTTAACGAGTCTGAAAATAGTAAAAGTACACTCGATACCTCTTCACTGAGTTTTTAGCGAGCATGTCGAAGGTATAAAAAGCACTCAAAACCTTTTTCATGTTTGAATCAAGAGCACGAAAAAGTGATAAAGTAAGCTCAAACTAGTTTTCATGTTTTAACCAGAGCACGAAAAATGAAAAGTAAGATCGACACCATCTTACTGTTTTTAACGAGCTTGAAGATCGATTGAACGAACGCTCAATGCATTTGATTCATTTTTTAATGAGCTCGAAGATCAATTGAACGAACGCTCAATGCATCTGATTCATTTTTTAACAAGCTTGAAGATCGATTGAACTAACACTCAATGCATCTGATTCATTTTTAACGAGCTTGGAACAAAAAAGGAACTATGCTCAAAAGGGTCGTTTCATGGTTTAACGAGCTTGAAACTAAAATAAAGTATGCTCAAAATGACTCCAATTGATGGGTGATTTCCCAACATGATGTCCAGCAATTGGTAATTTCCCCCAGTATAACTGTCAAGTAGCTAAATCCAAGATAAAGAGGTAGGGTACATGCCCCCTAAGCTTCATTTCGTCTGCTTTACAAGCATACGAAAATAAGGTTCAAAAGTTGAGTCTTGACACAATGGGAGAATTTGTTTCATTTTTTAAACGAGCTTGACATGAAAAAGGAACTCTGCTCAAGTTTGGTTTTATTTTTTAACGAGCTTGAAACCAAGAATAAACACTGCTCAGGGTGACCTATTTCATTTTTACACAATCTTGAAACAGAAAAATAACTATGCTTGTGGGGACCTGTTTCATTTTTACACAACTTGCTTGAAACAGAAAATAACAATGCTTAAGGACATCCATTTCATTTTTTAATGAGATTGACACAGAAAAGGAACTATTCTCACTGGTGTTTGTTTCATTTTTTAACGAGCTTGACACAGAATGGGAACAATAATCATGAGTGCCTGTTTCATTTTTTAACGAGCTTAACACAGGACGGTAACTATGCTCACCATGTCCGTTTCATTTTTTAACGAGCTTGACATAGAAAGGGAATTATGCTCACAATGTCCGTTTCATTTTTTAACGAGCTTGACACAGAAAGGAAGCTATGCTTATAGGCATCTGTTTCATCTTTTAATGAGCTTGACACAAAATGGGAACTATGCTCACAGGCATCTGTTTCATTTTTTTAACGAGCTTGACACAATGAGAACTATGCTCACAGGCATCTGTTTCATTTTTTAACGATCTTGACACATAATGGGAATTATGGTCACAGGCATCTGTTTCATTTTTTAATGAGCTTAACACAGAATGGGAACTATGCTCACAGGAATCTGTTTCATTTTTTAACGATCTTGACACAAAATGGGAACTATTCTCACAAACCATTCTAAGAAAACATGATGTCCAGAGGTTGGTAGGTTGCCCCCTTACATAATAAGCTAGAGACTAAAATCTAGTATGATGTCTAGAGGCTGGAGCCATGCCCCCCATTTTACCTATGATGGGAAGAAGCTAACTAGAAGGGGAAGGAACCACAAGTACATGCAGGACATTTAGGGAAGTTGGATGACTAGGAGTCATACAATGATTGGGTTTAATGAAGGAAAGCTTATCAACGGTCACAATATTCCCATCATGGGGAAAATACATCACTCGAAAGAGTGTGGACACTACAAATTTCATGGTGTAAACATAATAATGCCCAAGGAGCAGATTAAAATCTAAAGGACCTTGGATTACCATGACATCTATACAGATAGTTTTTCCTTCCAAAGTAATGGGTAAATGAGGAAGGATCCCTAAAGGTGCAGTAGGTCTTTGATTAAAATCTAGTATCTGATCGGTAGTTGGCACAAGCGGAGGATAACATATGGATTTCCAAGCAGTAGAGGATAGAATGCTAACATAATCCCCTTCGTCAATGATAGTGCGAAGTATACTCTTAGCGGTAATTCGCACAGATATCTGGAAATGAACACTCGAATGAAGATGAGATTCTGTTAGGTTACTCCAGTCAAAGGAAATAACCTCACTACTTGGAGAGGGTTCTGTTGAAAGAGACAAAATTTCCTCTTGCATAGAACAATCAGAACTAACTACGAAAACTTCAGTTGGATGGTTTTCACTCTCGATTAGAAGAGAGGGGCAAGACAAAGACTGTGTCGAAGGGACTACTTCAGTCTCAACATTCTCTGATGAAAGAGTGGGATTGGGTGGAGATGAAATCAACTTGACCACTTTAACTTCACTCTCCAAAAGGAGAGTGTGATTGACCGAGGTTGGAACTGGATCGACCTCTTTGACTTCACTCTTTAACGAAAGAGTGGGATCGACCAAGGGTGGACTTGGATTGACCACTTGATCAACCATCTGGATGTCAAGGGACAACTTACGATAACTGGTTGGAAGCCATTATTGAGGAACAATATTATCTTCCAACAACTTAGAAGCTTCAACTATGCGAGGACAAAGGTAAGTACGGTGCATATCCTTACATAGCAAGCAAGGATACTTGGCCTTTCCTTTTTGATTCTTAACCAAAGAGTCATTGGTTGATGGGGCATCATCAACATGATTATTAGAGACTGATGACACAGGATGTTTAAACCACACTTCTGACACAAGGGAAATACTGGGACAATCCTTGAGAAGGTGATCACCCTTGCAAAGTATACAAGGAAACTTAGGTTTACGCGAGTTGGAAAAAGGTACATCAATACTCTCAACATGATGACTAGTGGCTAGTGGGATTCCAACATGATGATTAAAGGTTGGAGCTGTGACCTTATTCTTAGCATTATTCTTCTTATCCTTCCTTTTTGTCTTCTTCTTACCCACCCGTTTACTACTATTAGAGTTTTCAACAGGTGAAGAGGAAGAAAGGGAAGTCGATTCAACATTTAACAAAGAAGGATAAGGATTAACATGAGGTTGAGGCTCATGCGCTAAAGGACCAGGATCCGACACAAAGGTTCCATTTGGTATGACAAGATTGGAGAACAACCATACAGGTAATCCTGTAGTCAATCTAGGAAGGTTCAAAGTGGCCATGAAGGGAGGACCAACAACTCCACAAGGGGGAGAAACAAAAGACATAAACTGAAAAAGGTTCTCTTGACTAGTGGTCCTGAGAAAGTCTCCCATATCTGAACTCTCTAAAAATATTTGAAGCACCACACAAATCAAACACTACTCAAGTCTAAAATCCATAAGCAAAATGTGTGAATAGGAGTGGATCAAAAGTTAGGATCCTCACAGGATTATCAAGGCTTCACAACTCACTATATACTGTAGGGTCCAACAGTGAAATGCGATGAGGATTGGGACCGTACGCTTGCCTAAACACCCGACTACCTTGATGACACGTGCGTAGAAATATCCCCGAGTGCTGTTCTCGGTGTATTGCGATTCCCAGACGACCAAAGGTTAACTAAGTTGGTCACAAGAATCCTAAGAGGGTCTCCCAATATACACTAGGTACGGGGGAGCTCAAATCCATAGTGGTGCTATCTAATGCACAACCGTTTGAAACGGGCCCTTCGATATACAATCGAGTACGTGAATTACCTTTCGATATACATCAAGGGTACATGAAAGGCCATTTGATATACTGACAATACGTGGAGGAAACACTCAGTACTTGGAATGCAGTGCAGGAATAAAACAACAGCTGCCACGCTTAACGACGCCAGAACACGTCACTAACTTACACACAATTACTAAATGATTTTAAACCTAATATAGCATTAATTTTATCTTGAGCAGTTAAGTGGATGCATGATGTATAGACAGGAAATGTAAAAAGAATGCAAATACTAGATACACAAGGATGCACATTTCTCTTTCGATGACAACTACCTAAGGTAGGGGAAGAGTTTTCTGTTAAAGAAGACAGAAATCAGAGATCTAAGAAAACCAAGTTCTAATCAAATCTAACTATGAATCTTAACAGATCAATATCAATCCCAATTCTTGAAAAGACCTATGAATTCATAGAGTTTTAAAAAAAAAGTTGCTCCTCTTTTGATTGAGTTTCCTCTTCAAACAAATATGAATTTGAACAATAAACAAAAGGATAATTATCTCCTTAGATATACAAATAGAAAAAGAGAGAAAATATACAACACTCCATTCATTCAGAAATCAAAAGGAATATGACAAGCACCCAAACAACTCCAAACAACCAAGAATTGCTCCAAAACAACCAAAATGTAACCAAAACTCAATGATTGATGGGAGGAAGAGTTTGGAGATCAGATATGACTATCAAAACAGATCTAAAGAGGTCTAGAAATGTGATTAGGAATGGAAATTAAGAGCTAACAGGTGGAGGATTGAAATTTTCTACCACAACCAAGTCATTCACTTGAATAGTAAAGCATTCCAAAATCAACAAAATCAACTCCAAACAGAGATAATGATGGGTCTAGGGGGTGTATGACTATCATATGCATCCTAAAAACCACAATCCATCAAACCAAAACCAAAAAATGAAGGAAAATCAAGCTAAAATATGAGTTTCCAAGGGCAGGCGCACCTACCTATATTGCACTAGAGTGCATAGGAGGGGAAGGCACACCTACACCATTGCACAAGAGCATTGGTGGCGCACCTACAACACTGCACCAGAGCATCGCCGATGCACTATCTCTTAAGGAAAAGAGCGCTGGTGGAGACAACACTTATGAAACTAGTAAATAATACTGGCAACGCTCTGTCTACACAACCCAGGTGCATCGGTGGAGAAACAAACGGGATAAAATCCAGATTTCCTATGGGAGAAGGGCAGAAGGTTTGATAGTGATCCAAAGAGCATCCAGAGGATGAAATACACTCTTCAAAGACAAAATCTAAAGAGGGAAGGTCTATAGAGGCTAGAAATAGTATTGATAAATATATATGAAATAAAAAACAAAATGAAATCAAATCTAAGTCTATCCCCAGCAGAGTCGCCAAATTTGTTGTCAAATAAATCTACTCAAGCAAACTCAAGCTAGATCTCCCTAGTCCAAGTGGATCTAGAAAAAAATAAGGTACATAATAAAATCTACTTTCCTATATCAAATAGAAATGCAAGTCAATCATAGATCACTTCCCTGAAATATGAAAATCCTCTTCTCTCTTTGTTGATCCAAACTCCAGATCATTCAGATGTTTAGCTGCAAAAACCTGTAGAGAAAGTGGAAACCAACAAACAATACATGTGTATCTAAACATGAATTGATCTAAGCTAACAGTTAAGGAAGAAAGCTCTAAACATTATTAACAACAAAAATGTTTATGGAAAGAGATTTGTATTAATGTAATCAAGGAGATACATATAATTACATAAAGAAGGAATATCACAACCTTGCTTTAACGCTGCAATATTCCATCCAACAATCCAAGCCAACCCTCCAAATCAAGATAGTAAACCTCCCAAAGGATGGTAGGGATCACCTAGAAATTCCACTAGCATAATAGTACCATAGTCCTTCCTCCCTTCACAATGGAGAGAGGGTTTAATTTATAAAGCTAAAGGGATAGAGTAGGTTGAGGATTAGGAGGAGGGGTCTAAGGGATATTCCCCATAGGTTAGGAACCGAGTGCCACCTCACCTAGATGACAGGGATAGACCTCCACCTCATCCATCTTCGAGAAGGGTATCGAATATTCTTTTTTTCCCTCAAAACACCATCGACGCACTTTGCAGGAAGAGAAAGAGCGTTGGAGCACCTTTCTTTAGGAGAAAGAGTGCCATAGATGCTTCTAGCATGAAGGGAAAGAACGTTAGCCTTCCTAAATAGGGAAGAGAAAGAGCATTGGCGCACCTTTCTTTAGGAGAAAGAGTGCCGTAGATGCTTCTAGCATGAAGGGAAAGAGCGTTATCCTTCCTAAAGAGGGAAAAAAGGCAGAAACAACCTCAAATCAACCCAGTTTAGCAGAGAGAACTTTAGGGATTAGGTATAGGGTTGACACATGGATCAAGAGGACAATATTTCAGTGTAACAATCATGTTGTGTATCGTGGTCTGCTCTAGTCGCAACACCTCCCCTTGTCACGAAAACAATATTTTCTTCTCTTGGCTCAACAAAAATCATCTGGATATTTTGGTTGGGATTCGATTTGGGATTCTACAGAGGGTTTGGATTTCCCACAATTATATCCCGCCGCTTCGTAATCAGCTGTGGACATAGTTTGACAATATGATCAAAGGATTTACAATACAAACATTTATTTGTAGGGCTCACACATTCCCTATCAAAATGTCTTGGTTGTTGACAATTGTAACATATGATTTGGCCTCTTCCATGAACAAATCCTCTTCCTTCTTCTTTTCCTCGACCTCGAAAATTTCCACCCCCCCTTGGTTGAGGTTATTCTTGCCACGTATACTGATTTTGTTGATAATGGGGTTGAGGATACATATTTTATTGATATTGGGCCGGTGGATATTGAGATTGTGCTCTCTCATCTTACATCTTCTCTTCATTCTTCAACAAATAGGTATCCATCGTTTTCTCTTGCAGCAACTAGAAATCTCTGCAATCCTTTTCATCATGGCCTACATATTTACAAAATATACAGTGCAGAGTAGATGATGTACTAAAAATATTATGCAAGTACAAACACTATTCCAATCGATGGCCTCTATTATGGAATATTCTACACCAAGGCATCCCTTGTGCATTTATTAGATTCGACACTACTGCTGCGACATAGTTCATGAATGTCAGGCAATTTTCCTTTTGGTGTCCTTCAGTCCTGCATCTAGTACACTAGATTTATTCTTGGACTTCCCTTTTTTAATGTCTTGGAGTTGTAGTGTAAGGTTAGATAGCTGCGACTGAATATGCATCATTCCTACACCAATGTCTCTAATCAGTGAGGATTCCAACTTCATTCTTATATCCAAAGATTCAGTCTGTGACACAATCTTCTGTTGCATCAACGCAATTCGAATGTGCGGAAACAATGCTGCAATGAATCATTCCTGGTATCGTACATCCGACATCTAAAAGCTTACTTTAGCCATTAATGTCTTAAATCTCTGGTCAAATTCCCACATAGACTCTATAGGCAATTGCTTAATCTCTTTAATCTCTATAGTACAATGAGATTCATATTTAGGTTTAATGAATTCATCTATTAATCCCGCTCGAATTTACGCGAGCGTTTTCTGTGTGACTCTTGTTGGAACCACATAAAACTTCATATACCAGTCAAGTGCATGACCCCTCAGAGTCATGATCATATGCTCCTTATTTATTGCATCATCTTGGACTTGTCCCACTGTCCATATGGCTTCGCATAGAAACCAATGTTGCTTTGTGTATTCTAACCCATTTCCATTGAATATATCAAAAACTTAATATTGTTTCCATCCATTATATTGACTCTTGGTACTCTTGAATAATTTTTTTGGCTAGCAATACACCATTTTCTACTATTTACACTATTATTGCCAGCTGTATTTACAAATCCATTAGGAGATGAGTTTCAGGATCTTACCTCTGGAGATGTACGTGGGGTCATAGTTGTGCCGTACTCGTACTCTGGATTTGGAGCTTCTGCTTCTTTTTCTTCTTTTCTTTTTGATATAGGATGATATTACTCTTCTTCGTCGCAAGAACCTTTGTTAGAGTGCAACGTAAACTCGTAGTCTTCTCCTTTGGTCATACTGCAACTTCCTCTTCTTGTCACAGTTCTTCTTCTTTTTCCCAACTGAAATACCATTCCAGTTCTTAGATGTCCACCTTCTAGTGCAGTTTCGCTATCACCAGGGAACATCTCAACTTACTTTGCTCCATTTTTCATGCACTTCTTTTGCGACATAGCCCAATTATTTAGATACAACTCTTTACTTGTCTGACTCTATTCTTAGGATTCCTTTTTTGCATAGAAGAATCTTATCCAAATCTTAAAAATGTCAAGTATCTTCCTCATGGTCCTTTGAAACTTTTTATTTCCGCCTCACTATATGATGTTATTGTGTCGACAACAAACTTAGTAATGTATCCCTCCAAAATACTGTCTACCCAAAATTCAATAGCCCTCGACACATGGTGTCTAATAATATTCAGTCGCTGAATCAACTGAGGATTCCGCTCTGTCGGTTCTCCCCCTTGGAAATTTTTTCGATGGGCTACTTGCTTGAACAACCGCTCATACAACACAATAGGAAAGTCACAAAATAAAATTTCATGAATATCCTAATAGAGGTATCGCTCCAACCACTTTGTTGGATTCAACCGTGATCCTTCAATTTCTTCTCGTGCAAACTCTAATACTTTAGAATCTAGCCACTCTTGAATTTCTAGCTTCATCGGGTGCCAAAACATATCCCTCAACACAATGATTTAGGGTTCCCAGTAAGAGAACCATTTTTTGGAGTTTCTCCCTTCAACCCAGGTTCAAACCTTGTTTGTACGACAACAAATCCCAAGATATCGACCCGATAGAGCAAGGCTTAGTTGGTAAAACCTACGACACAGTTGTAGTCTCACCCAAGATATCTCTTATGGGTAACTGCCAGAACTAGGTTTCTGCTATTGGGAGGGGATTTCTACTCTCACAACATATTACTAACTCGCTCGACCGGAGCCGTTGGGTGTCTTACTTATAATTATTATGCACATTTAAGATATTAATCTACTTATCCATCGAAAGAGATTATGAGAGTCAACATAATGCTTTATTAGCGATTCCAACTAGCAACAATGCGACATATGCATACAAGAACTATTTATACGTAAATACATAAACATTTATTCACATCATACATTTATGCGACAAAAATACATTCATAAAATACACATTGAAACAATATTTAACGTGGAAACCCATCCAAGGAAAACTGCAAAGGTGCTCTTCATCTGGCATGAGAAATATATGGAACCTTTCATTTGCGCACTCATCTAGCATACTCCGTTCTAGATATTCTTCTATAATATATACAAAATTTTCTTTCCTCTCATGCGCTCTAGTCGCAGATATCTAATTGTTTCTCTCCTTCAGTCTACTATCGATCTGCACACATCCTGGATTGACTCACTTTTCTCTACGACTCTACTTTCGATCCGCACACAGCCTAGATCGACTGATTATTTTCTTCAACTCTTCTAATCTTCTAACAGGAATAGACTAACTAGGATGTAAACAACTGACTGAATGATGAGGAGTAATAGACGAAACTGATTGACTAGGAACTAACTTGCACATATCCTGGGTTCTTCCTTTTAGAGACTCTTTACATGCCGTTATCATCCAACTTCATTCTGTTAGTCGATAGGCTGTCATACGTATTCTCGTTCATTTTCATTACAACTATCAGTAGGAACTATCAAACCAAAATACAAAGATGCTTTATTCCCTAAAGTATGCGTGAATCTAGCTGAATTCTTACCCACAATCTCTTGAGCTGTCCTTCTTAGCCACTACACACCTTCTATCCTGGTTCCTTTCGTCGCGTTTGATCTCGTCGTACCTTTCCCTTTTGTCATGGAATTCTTCCTTTAATACTACTTCTGTCACAACTTTACTTCTCCCACTACTTATTATGTCTTATCTCTTCCTTCGTCGTAACTTCCTCTGTTGCGTGACCAGACTCTTCACATTCTGAGCATAATTCTATCTAAATTCTTCTCATCTTTTCCCTAGGGCTAACAGACCCCTTGATTTTTTCTTTAGGATTAATTTGGATTAATGGCATTGCTAACTGCCCTTTTTAGGGGTTTTTAACCCCAGGGTTGGTGTTTGGGGCTCCTAGGCGGCAGGTAATTGGTCACATGACCCCCTACTTGATTTATACATAGGTGACAACATTCCACTCAGAGGCACTTTCCTCCTATTTTAGTCACCTCCAGGAACCCCTCATGCCCTCTTTCTAGCACATCACTCTCTCTCCTTGGGGAATTTTTAGTGATGACATCATCATAGCCTCCAGGTTGTCATGCTTGTTTAAGGGGGGATGTTGAGGGTTTATCATCATTATTGGGGTTATATGGGGCATGATGCCTCCCCCTATTCCTGCTCACTCCACCTTTTAGCGGAAGCCATTTTTTCATTTTTAGTCATTTTCATTACTTTTGATAACTTGGGGGGGGGGGGGGGAATTCCCCAAGTAACCCATGTTTTATATTATTTTATGTTATATATTTACAATAACATTTTATTGGCACGTCGGCTTGGTATTTTGTAAAAGTGAGTTGAGAAGACTATAAATAAGTCTCCTCGCTTCATTTGTAAAACATAACTCAAGGGATAAAATTATTAGTGCACACCTCTTGAATTTTTCTCTTCTTTCACTTGTGGATGAAATTTGGATACTTTCTAAGGTCTTCCTCATGCATGGTGGATGCTAGCAATTGTTAGAACAACACAAAGCTCAAGTAATTCTAGTTTTAGCCTTGCTTGGTGAAAGGTGGGTGAATTCTTGCTTCTTGATGATTGAATGGTGGCCATTGAGCTGCATTTTTTTGATTAGTGCATTTTTTTCTTTCTTCTATCTTCTTTGTATGGTGGAAAACACTCCCAAGAGGAGGTTTTCCCTAGTTTGGCCTTGGATCTCTAATTTTACCCTAGATTAGGCTCCTATCACAAACCCTAGAGGTTGTTATAGGAAGCCCTAGTTTAGGAGGAAAAGAGAAGAATACTCCAAGAGGGAGGATGGTCACCTCTCCTTTAAGCCTAGGGTTTAGGGTTACGTCTATGAAAACCATTGTTTTATAAAAAATTATCAAAGTTTCTTTCATTTTCATGGTAGAATTAGGGATAGTTTAGGTTTGCAATTTTACATCTAAAAACCCTAAAAAATTAAAAATTAAAAATTTCAATTTTTTGTCCTCCCTATAATTTCGACCCTCCCCCCTACAAATTTGTCCTCCCTATTTATCCCTTAAAAAACCTAGGGTGAAATTTTTGGAATCCCAAAAACCTAAAAATAGTTAAAATTCTAAAAGAAAACTCTAAAAAATTATAAAACCCCAAAACAATCCTACCCTACCCTTTTTCCTTTCTCCATAGGCTTCACATTATGCTACCTTCTCCTCCTATAAGACCTCGGCCTAGCCCCTAATCCCTCTTTTCCTCCCTTCCTACTCTTGGCCTAAATTGCAACACCCTTGGCCTCCCATAAAAACCCTCGACCTCCTTCAAAAAGGGCTCGACCTTCCTCTCCTACGCTTTCCCTAGGCCTGACCTTATTTGGGGAGCTCTGTTTTCATTTTTGGAAGCCCTTAGAAGGATGTAAGAACCCTCTTTACCATTGCTTTGAAGTTTGCAAATTGTAACAGATTGTCTCCTTCCCTTGGTAGCCCAAAATACCTAAAGTAAAAACAACACAAAACACCACTAATGGTTAGTAAAGGATGGATGGATCACTACTTAGTCAAAGGAATGATATTTTTACATTGTTTCATGCTATAACTAACATATATCACATCTTGATTGGTTACTTGGTTTAATACACATGATTGAATTTGGTGAAATAATTAGTGCATGATATTAAGAAATGTTTGAACGGTAAATTTCTTCACTCTCTACCGCTGTTATAAAACTCACTGCCACTATTTAACTTAGATGTGTATCTTTTACCATTTCTATATAAGTATAAGTACTTTGTGTAGAAGTTTCATGTCTACAATGAATGCTAAGTGAGGAATGTTTTTGTAATGAGACTGATATACCTATTGACATTGGCCACATTATTATTTACATAGTACGTCATCTTCATTCTCAAGTTGATTTATTAAAGTCACTGGTCACTAATATCATTGCGTAGATGATACAATTGGTTTGTCCAAGTGTCTTGCAGAATAGCTAAAGGGATCTCCCCTTGGAGGTTATGACATTCCTAAGAAGTTGGAGGTGTGGCTAAGGTGACAGTGGTCACACTCTCCCTACATTTGTCTATCGAACACCAGTCCTGCTTGTTTGTCCAATAACATTTTGGCACCATTGTTGGGGACTTATAGATCATTAAGGTAATTAATCCGAGAAAGAACGACACTTGGTAAGCCTTGAGGTAAGTTCTTATCAATATTAATGCATCTATTTCTTGTAAGGGCTATTTTGTAGGATTATCTAGAGACCCCCCAAAGAACTTGACCTATCAATTAGGTATGCTTCTTGTTATATACTTGGTGAAATTTGTTTAACCTGTCAGGTCTCTCTTGGTGACTCCACTGAAGAAAATAAAAAAGAAGTGCTTTGCAAGAACAAGACCAAGAGGTATGATTTGCTTTGTCATTTCATAAAATTTGTTAAAGTATAATTTTGTAGGTGACTTGAGTGAATAAAGAAGTTCAAAGTAAGCAAATATCAAGCAGAAGATATGAGGATTTTCGATTCATTTGACTTCTCAAACATTCCAGGGTTTTCGGATAAGTTTGATAAACATCATTGTTTGAAATTTATCCCAATGTTCCACAAGGGTGAAGATATCATTACAATGCATGTTACGAAGTTCAAACTCGTTTTGATGGCATGGGATATCACATACGAGGACATCATTATGCAACCATTCATAATTTCCTTTACGCTAGTAGGTAATCAAGATATGGATACTTGGTATCAGGGACTCCCTCCTAAAGGAATGTTTTCCTTTCTGCAAATGGTTGGGGAATTTTGCGATCAGTGGGATTTCAATACTAAGGAAGATGTCACGAATATTATAAATGACAATCATACGGATATTGATGAACATGTTTCAGAAGAGCATGAAGCACTAAATCCTTTCATGGGATTTACTTTTAAAATTGTTGGCCAAACGTCAACTGCACCAGTCAGGAGTTCTCCCTTTTCACTATTTAGTGGAAGGAATACCACTCTTGTGTCCACAACACCTAATTCACTCATAAATATATAGAATCACTATAGTGCACCCCAAGGGATCAATCATTTGGAGTTTGGGTAGAAATCGTTTCAAACCGTTGTGACTTCACAGTCGGTGGCTAGGGAAAACCCTAACCAACCTTATAGGAATTTTGGTGCTGGAACCTCTTCTCACCAAACTTCTCAACATCAAATTTCTAGACCTTGTCTTCCATTTCTGGCAACTTTAAACTTGCCGAACCTTTTGAAATTGATGAATGATCATGTGTGTCATGATCTGACTTGGCCACCGTTTTCGATCAAGTTACCTTCATATATTCCTAAATTTGACGGAAAAATTGGTGAAGATACTGGTGACCATGCCATTATTGAGTATTATTTTCATTGATGTCAAAGAAGTTCAGTAATGACAACAAAATAACCTAGGACATGATGACATGGAATGTAGGGTGAAATTTACATAGATAAAATTAGCATGTTGTATCCCATGCTCTGGATACTTCACCTTCTAAATTTTATGAAAGTAAGAATCCACCCTAGGTGACCTAAGGTTTTGTAAAACTATTTAAGGGTCAGCACAAAAGTTCATAAGGAATTTTTCAAATTCCCACCATATGCAGTCTTTATGTAAATAAATTCATCAATAAACATGGGTATGCTCTTTGGTGATATGTCTATCTACCAACATTTTATAGATTTCTTTTTGGTGGTCACATGTGTAAGAAGTAAACCTGCCAAAATGAGAAAAACCATGTTTTGACAAGTGTCAGATATAGGAGATTAAGAGGACATTTTTAGATGCAAATCAATGAAGAGGATTGATCCGTTATCTGATCAATTAATCAAGTTCTGAAATAACCATGGTACAGGGTCATTGATCGACTACCGTTCACTGTAAGGATCGATGGAGATCAAACCACTAAATAGTGCTTTAAGTATTACATGGATGAATGGTTGAGGATGAGGCAAGGTATAGATCGATGTTTGAGATTGAATATGACACATGAAGATATGAGCTTGTTAAAATTACAGAGGAATTAGAACAATGCAAGTTGGATCATCCAATCGAAGGACTATGATCCAAGAGTGATCATCAACGGCTAGGGAAAGGATCTGCAAAGTAAATATGCGTGGAAGATAACATTCCAGAGGGAAAAAAGGAAGTTTTGTGTTTGATAGTTGATCAACATATGAGGAGGATTTTGCAAGCAATCGATGGTTCATAAGAGTTGCGGAAAAACATTTGCGGGAGGATATTATGGAAGCCCATTTCGAAAAACTTAGAAGGCACATCTGCAATCCGCAACCCAACTTTGCAAAGAACATGGCAAATGCATAATTACATAAGTCGCCTTTTGAAATTCAGGAAATGCATACCTGTAAACCACAATCTGCAATTGCAGAAAGTTATTTGTGGAATGTGATTGTGGAAAGGACATTTGTGAAAAGATCATCACAGAAAGGGTAAATGTGGAAGCATGTTTCAAAAAATTTGAAAGGCAGAACCGCAACCGCAATTGTGGAAGGGAGGAGTTCCTACAGATTGTAGAAAGGGAAATTGCGGAAAGAACGTTGCAGAAGGTTAATTGTTGAAAGACATTTTGCGGAAAGATAAATGTGGAAAGGTTGTTGCGTAAAGGTAATTGTGGAAGAGGAAAGACATTTTGCATCAAGATAACATTGGATATTAGATCGACGACCTGATGATGATTGTTGTCATATCAATGATCGAGGAGGATTCCACTACGTGAAAGATAGTGGAAATTTCAGGTCATCGAATTTGAAATTAATTGTTGTGCCATAATATCTCATCAATGGATGAGAATGATCTCCAAGGAAATCAACGAACATAATCTAATCCGCTAGGTGAAGGAGAATAATTTGGTAGAATAGTTAAAACTAGAGATAAGTTAATTTTAGTTAGCTCTGCAAAATCTAAAGTTCTATTAAAACTGAACTTAATGATGAAGATCAATATTTGAGAAAGGACACGAAGAATTCTTGCAATGATTCAATGAAAAGACACGATAACTCAAGTAAATATATGATGATATTTATGCATGATTCAAACCTGGAGAGAAAGTGTCTCTACATTCCAAATCGTAGCAGAAACTAGAAGAAGAAGAGACCGGTGACATGAAGAATTATCTGTGACAGAGTTAAAAAATGAGATCTTGAAGATAAAACATATCAGGGTGGCAAGTTGGTGCTAGGGAAGGTAGCAAGCCTACACGGGGTTGCATCCTCCTTCCAGTAGTAAATGGAAAACAGGGTGTTGTTGCATCCTTGTCTGTTGTAACAGGCAGAAGAACTAGGGTGTTGTAGCATCCTTGTCCGTTGTAGCAGGAACAAGTTTGGGGTGTTGATGCATCCTTTTTGTAGTAGTAGATAAACAATTTTGTAAAATTCATCTTATTAATGAGTTTGAGTTTGTGGTTTTCTCCTTGAGTTTTCAACAATAAAATTCTATGTCCTCACTTGTTTGATTCTTTGTGTGTCTTGTACTAATTGTTTTAATAAAATAAAAATAAGGTAATATTGATTCACCCCCCCCTCAGTATTGTTGGATGATCCAACAATTGGTATTAGAGTAGGATTCTTCACTCCAGTTTAATTACTGGAAGGAAGATCCTATTAAAAACCACTATGGATCAACAAGAAGGGTTAGCCACCAACATACCTCCATTATTTAAAGGACATAATTATGTATATTGGAGTGTAATAATGAAGTGCCATATAATGTCTCTTGGATAGAAATTTTGTAGGTTTGTTGAAAAAGAGTACAAAATACCAAATGACCTAGATATAGACAGAGATGAACTAGATCAATATGGGGCCAATGAAAAATACCTGAATGCAATCTTCAGTAAGTTAAAAAATTCAGTGTTTGTAAAAATCATGCATAGCAAGACAACCAAACATGCCTAAGAAAAATTTAAAAATATCAATGAAGGATTATCCAAAGTCAAACATTCCAAACTTCAGACATACAAAGGACAGTTTGAAATTATAAAAATGTAAGAGCAATAAAATATTGCAGAATATATTTTAAGATTTGATGAAATTTTCAACGATATTAGAGGCCTTGAAGGAGAAATAAAGGAGAGAGAATTCGTTGACAAAGTAATAAGAACCATGTCCATGAAGTATGACTCTGAAGTATCTACTGTAGAAGAACGAGATGATATTGACCTCATGACAGTAGATGAACTACATGGGATCTTCACTCTATATGAGATGATAATAGGACAAAATGAACCTTCAAGAAAAGAAGCATCATTTAAGGTCTCTGTTAGAATAATCAACCCATAGTTACCTACATTAGATAATAATTTAATTATTTTGTCTTATTACCTAGTTTCCTAGATTCCATTCTATGCTAGTTTCCTTATACATGTCCTAGAAGTCAACACATGCTAAAAATGAGTCATGGAGCACTTGGGAAACATCCTGAAAACCCAATTTAGCATGTCTAATTTATTCTAGATTCTCTAAAGTGCATATATTCTTTTTATGAAAAGTTGCCTTGTTTTATTTCTGAATTAAGGAAAAAGGAAAAGCTAGACTAGGTGTAGTTGCCTTGTTTTTTCCCACATCATCCTCCCTCCTTTTCTCCAAAGAAAAGCATGTATGATTTGTCTTTCCCTCCCTCTATAGCTTTCCCACTTGAATTAGCTAATTCGTGAGCATTTTTTTGATTAGTGCATTTTTTTCTTTCTTCTATCTTCTTTGTATGGTGGAAAACACTCCCAAGAGGAGGTTTTCCCTAGTTTGGCCTTGGATCTCTAATTTTACCATATATTAGGCTCCTATCACAAACCCTAGAGGTTGTTATAGGAAGCCCTAGTTTAGGAGGAAAAGAGAAGATTACTCCAAGAGGGAGGATGGTCACCTCTCCTTTAAGCCTAGGGTTTAGGGTTACGTCTATGAAAACCATTGTTTTATAAAAAATTATCAAAGTTTCTTTCATTTTCATGGTAGAATTAGGGATAGTTTAGGTCTGCAATTTTACTTCTAAAAACCCTAAAAAATTAAAAATTAAAAATTTCAATTTTTGTCCTCCCTATAATTTCGACCCTCCCCCCTACAAATTTGTCCTCCCTATTTATCCCTTAAAAACCCTAGGGTGAAATTTTTGGAATCCCAAAAACCTAAAAATAGTTAAAATTCTAAAAGAAAACTCTAAAAAATTATAAAACCCCAAAACAATCCTACCCTACCCTTTTTCCTTTCTCCATAGGCTTCACATTATGCTACCTTCTCCTCCTATAAGACCTCGGCCTAGCCCCTAATCCCTCTTTTCCTCCCTTCCTACTCTTGGCCTAAATTGCAACACCCTTGGCCTCCCATAAAAACCCTCGACCTCCTTCAAAAAGGGCTCGACCTTCCTCTCCTACACTTTCCCTAGGCCTGACCTTATTTGGGGAGCTATGTTTTCATTTTTGGAAGCCCTTAGAAGGATGTAAGAACCCTATTTACCATTGCTTTGAAGTTTGCAAATTGTAACAGATTGTCTCCTTCCCTTGGTAGCCCAAAATACCTGAAGTAAAAACAACACAAAACACCACTAATGGTTAGTAAAGGATGGATGGATCACTACTTAGTCAAAGGAATGATATTTTTACATTGTTTCATGCTATAAATAACATATATCACATCTTGATTGGTTACTTGGTTTAATACACATGATTGAATTTGGTGAAATAATTAGTGCATGATATTAAGAAATGTTTGAACGGTAAATTTCTTCACTCTCTACCACTGTTATAAAACTCACTGCCACTATTTAACTTAGATGTGTATCTTTTACCATTTCTATATAAGTATAAGTACTTTGTGTAGAAGTTTCATGTCTACAATGAATGCTAAGTGAGGAATTTTTTTGTAATGAGACTGATATACCTATTGACATTGGCCACATTATTATTTACATAGTACGTCATCTTCATTCTCAAGTTGATTTATTAAAGTCACTGGTCACTAATATCATTGCGTAGATGATACAATTGGTTTATCCAAGTGTCTTGCAGAATAGCTAAAGGTATCTCCCCTTGGAGGTTATGACATTCCTAAGAAGTTGGAGGTGTGGCTAAGGTGACAGTGGTCACACTCTCCCTACATTTGTCTATCGGACACCAGTCCTGCTTGTTTGTCCAATAACATTTTGGCACCATTGTTGGGGACTTATAGATCATTAAGGTAATTAATCCTGGAAAGAACGACACTTGGTAAGCCTTGAGGTAAGTTCTTATCAATATTAATGCATCTATTTCTTGTAAGGGATATTTTGTAGGATTATCTAGAGACCCCCCAAAGAATTTGACCTATCAATTAGGTATGCTTCTTGTTATGTACTTGGTGAAATTTGTTTAACCTGTCAGGTCTCTCTTGGTGACTCCACTGAAGAAAATAAAAAAGAAGTGCTTTGCAAGAACAAGACCAAGAGGTATGATTTGCTTTGTCATTTCATAAAATTTGTTAAAGGATAATTTTGTAGGTGACTCGAGTGAATAAAGAAGTTCAAAGTAAGCAAATATCAAGCAGAAGATATGAGGATTTTCAATTCATTTGACTTCTCAAACATTCCAGGGTTTTCGGATAAGTTTGATAAACATCATTGTTTGAAATTTATCCCAATGTTCCACAAGGGTGAAGATATCATTACAATGCATGTTACAAAGTTCAAACTCGTTTTGATGGCATGGGATATCACATACGAGGACATCATTATGCAACCGTTCATAATTTCCTTTACGCTAGTAGGTATTCAAGATATGGATACTTGGTATCAGGGACTCCCTCCTAAAGGAATGTTTTCCTTTCTGCAAATGGCTGGGAAATTTTGCGATCAGTGGGATTTCAATACTAAGGAAGATATCCCGAATATTATAAACAAAAATCATACGGATATTGATGAACATGTTTCAGAAGAGCATGAAGCACTAAATCCTTTCATGGGATTTACTTTTAAAATTGTTGGCCAAACGTCAACTGCACCAGTCAGGAGTTCTCCCTTTTCACTATTTAGTGGAAGGAATACCACTCTTGTGTCCACAACACCTAATTCACTCATAAATATATAGAATCACTATAGTGCACCCCAAGGGATCAATCGTTTGGAGTTTGGGTTGAAATCGTTTCAAACCGTTGTGACTTCACAGTCGGTGGCTAGGGAAAACCCTAACCAACCTTATAGGAATTTTGGTGCTGGAACCTCTTCTCACCAAACTTCTCAACATCAAATGTCTAGACCTTGTCTTCCATTTCTGGCAACTTTAAACTTGCCAAACCTTTTGAAATTGATGAATGATCATGTGTGTCATGATCCGACTTGGCCACCATTTTCGATCAAGTTACCTTCATATATTCCTAAATTTGACGGAAAAATTGGTGAATATAATGGTGACCATGTCATTATTGAGTATTCTTTTCATTGATGTCAAAGAATTTCAGTAATGACAACAAAATAACCTAGGACATGATGGCATGGCATGTAGGGTGAAATTGGCATAGATAAAATTAGCATGTTGTATCCCATGCTCTGGATACTTCACCTTCTAAATTTTATGAAAGTAAGAATCCACCCTAGGTGACCTAAGGTTTTGTAAAACTATTTAAGGGTCAGCACAAAAGTTCATAAGTAATTTTTCAAATTCCCACCATATGCAGTCTTTATGTAAATAAATTCATCAATAAACATGGGTATGCTCTTTGGTGATATGTCTATCTACCCACATTTTATAGATTTCTTTTTGGTGGTCACATGTGTAAGAAGTAAACCTGCCAAAATGAGAAAAACCATGTTTTGACAAGTGTCAGATATAGGATATTAAGAGGACATTTTTAGATGCAAATCAATGAAGAGGATTGATCCGTTATCTGATCAATTAATCAAGTTCTGAAATAACCATGGTACAGGGTCATTGATCGACTACCAATCACTGTAAGGATCGATGGAGATCAAACCACTAAATAGTGCTTTAAGTATTACATGGATGAATGGTTGAGGATGAGGAAAGGTATAGATCGATGTTTGAGATTGAATATGACACATGAAGAAATGAGCTTGTTAAAATTACAGAGGAATTAGAACAATGCAAGTTGGATCATCCAATCGAAGGACTATGATCCAAGAGTGATCATCAACGGCTAGGGAAAGGATCTGCAAAGTAAATATGCACGGAAGATAACATTCCGGAGGGAAAAAAGGAAGTTTTGTGTTTTATAGTTGATCAACATATGAGGAGGATTCTGCAAGCAATCGATGGTTCATAAGAGTTGCGGAAAAAAATTTGCGCGAGGATATTATGGAAGCCCATTTCGAAAAACTTAGAAGGCACATCTGCAATCCGCAACCCAACTTTGCAAAGAACATGGCAAATGCATAATTACATAAGTCGCCTTTTGAAATTCAGGAAATGCATACCTGTAAACCACAATCTGCAATTGCAGAAAGTTATTTGTGGAATGTGATTGTAGAAAGGACATTTGTGAAAAGATCATCACAGAAAGGGTAAATGTGGAAGCATGTTTCAAAAAAGTTGAAAGGCAGACCCGCAACCGCAATTGTGGAAGGGAGGAGTTCCTACATATTGTAGAAAGGGAAATTGCGGAAAGAACGTTGCAGAAGGTTAATTGTTGAAAGACATTTTGCGGAAAGATAAATGTGGAAAGGTTGTTGCGTAAAGGTAATTGTGGAAGAGGAAAGACATTTTGCATAAAGATAACATTGGATATTAGATCGACGACCTGATGATGATTGTTGTCATATCAATGATCGAGGAGGATTCCACTACGTGAAAGATAGTGGAAATTTCAGGTCATCGAATTTGAAATTAATTGTTGTGCCATAATATCTCATCAATGGACGAGAATTATCTCCAAGGAAATCAACGAACATAATCTAATCCGCTAGGTGAAGGAGAATAATTTGGCAGAATAGTTAAAACTAGAGATAAGTTAATTTTAGTTAGCTCTGCAAAATCTAAAGTTCTATTAAAACTGAACTTAATGATGAAGATCAATATTTGAGAAAGGACACGAAGAATTCTTGCAACGATTCAATGAAAAGACACGATAACTCAAGTAAATATATGATGATATTTATGCATGATTCAAACCTGGAGAGAAAGTGTCTCTACATTCCAAATCCTAGCAGAAACTAGAAGAAGAAGAGACCGGTGACATGAAGAATTATCTGTGACAGAGTTAAAAAATGAGATCTGGAAGATAAAACATATCAGGGTGGCAAGTTGGTGCTAGGGAAGGTAGCAAGCCTACACGGGGTTGCATCCTCCTTCCAGTAGTAAATGGAAAACAGGGTGTTGTTGCATCATTGTCTGTTGTAACAGGCATAAGAACTAGGGTGTTGTAGCATCCTTGTCCGTTGTAGCAGGACAAAATTTGGGGTGTTGATGCATCCTTTTTGTAGTAGTAGATAAACAATTTTGTAAAATTCATCTTATTAATGAGTTTGAGTTTGTGGTTTTCTCCTTGAGTTTTCAACAATAAAATTCTATGTCCTCACTTGTTTGATTCTTTGTGTGTCTTGTACTAATTGTTTTAATAAAATAAAAATAAGGTAATATTGATTAAACCCCCCCTCAGTATTGTTGGATGATCCAACAATTGGTATTAGAGTAGGATTCTTCACTCCAGTTTAATTATTGGAAGGAAGATCCTATTAAAAACCACTATGGATCAACAAGAAGGGTTAGCCACCAACATACCTCCATTATTTATAGGACATAATTATGTATATTGGAGTGTAAGAATGAAGTGTCATCTAATGTCTCTTGGATAGAAATTTTGTAGGTTTGTTGAAAAAGAGTACAAAATACCAAATGACCTAGCTATAGACAGAGATGAACTAGATCAATATGGGGCCAATGAAAAATCCCTGAATGCAATCTTCAGTAAGTTAAAAAATTCAGTGTTTGTAAAAATCATGCATAGCAAGAAAACCAAACATGCCTAAGAAAAATTTAAAAATATCAATGAAGGAGTATCCAAAGTCAAACATTCCAAACTTCAGACATACAAAGGACAGTTTGAAATTATAAAAATGTAAGAGCAATACAATATTGCAGAATATATTTTAAGATTAGATGAAATTTTCAACGATATTAGAGGCCTTGAAGGAGAAATAAAGGAGAGAGAATTCGTTGAAAAAGTAATAAGAACCATGTCCATGAAGTATGACTCTGAAGTATCTACTATAGAAGAACGAGATGATATTGACCTCATGACAGTAGATGAACTACATGGGATCTTCACTCTATATGAGATGATAACAGGATAAAATGAACCTTCAAGAAAATAAGCATCATTTAAGGTCTGTGTTAGAATAATCAACCCATAGTTACCTACATTAGATAATAATTTAATTATTTTGTCTTATTACCTAGTTTCCTAGATTCCATTCTATGCTAGTTTCCTTCTACATGTCCTAGAAGTCAACACATGCTAAAAATGAGTCATGGAGCACTTGGGAAACATCCTGAAAACCCAATTTAGCATGTCTAATTTATTCTAGATTCTCTAAAGTGCATATATTATTTTTATGAAAAGTTGCCTTGTTTTATTTCTGAATTAAGGAAAAAGGAAAAGCTAGACTAGGTGTAGTTGCCTTGTTTTTTCCCACATCATCCTCTCTCCTTTTCTCCAAATAAAAGCATGTATGATTTGTCTTTCCCTCCCTCTATAGCTTTCCCACTTGAATTAGCTAATTCGTGAGCATCTACCTAGATTTGGAAACTGCTTTATGCACCTATGGGGGATTTGACTAGTTTTGGTAAGCCTTCTTTTGACTATTTCGAATGGAATATTTATGAATTAGATTATCTCATGTAATTATATATTACAAAATCCTATTAATTCATAAGGTTTGCTATTGTACACTTACTCAATACAGATTAGTGTTATGCTCCAATTTCAGTCTCCTTTGGTGTTAATTTTGCATGTTTGATTAGCAATTTTATTAGTGTAATTGTTCTATCTATTGGGTTAAATTTCCACATGGTATAAGATCCTTTGTAGATCAATTTATCTCCTTCCAAATTTTTATTGAAGGTTCGACATCATTGACTGGTAGTGCATTCTGCTGACTGGAGGGCACAACTTCTGAGCTATGGACCAATCTCAGAAGATCATCTTGACTCCATTCAATTTCTTTGAGTGGAAAGCTGATATGGAGATATTGTTGAGAGTGACAGGTCTCTACAAGGTGACTATGGAAACTGAGGCAGAGCCCAATGCAGCTGCAGAGAAAATTAAATGGCACAACATGAGGGATGAGGCCTATGGTCTTTTGTGTCTGAGCATTTCAAGAGACCTCCTCTTCCATCTTGATGGATTGAAATAACCTGATGAAGTGTGGGAGAAGCTAGAAGATATTTTTGGAAAGACATATGAGATGAGAGGACATCAAATTGAGAATGAACTGATCTCCTTGAGTCCCAATAGCTTCGAATCATTGCAACTCTACTTTTCCAAGTTTAAGGCCCTTGTTTTGCAGTTGAAATAGTGTGGGATCGAAAAGAAGGAAGAGTAACTAGTCTTGTCCATACTCTCTAAGCTTGGAGCTAACTATTCAGTGTTTGTTTTGACCTTCCATGCCACCAAGTTGACAGCTCGAGCCTGGAATATGCCTAAGATTGCAGAGTTCATGGAATCTCTCACACAGGAGCAAGATAAGTTGGTGATGATGGGCACCATCAAACCTTCCAAAGACCAAGATTTGGTTTCTAGAGATTCAAGGGTGGATTTAAAAAGAAAGAAAAAAGATAAAAAGCCACCTGAGTAAAAGAGAGATAAGATCAAGTCTCAATAGGAGCCCCAAGGTTCCAAGAAGAACTCCCAAGAGAAGAATAACAAAGGAGAAATGAGCAAATGTGCATACTGTAGTAAGGGCTATCATCCCAAGAGCCCTTGTATGAAGAAGCAAATTGAAATGTTGACCCAACCCCTGGAGAGGAATAACATCTCCCTTCCTGATTGCTAAAAGAAGAGGGAAGGAGGATCAAATTCAGAGGACAAAGAGAGAGTACATGCCTTGGTTGTTGGCACATCAAGCTCACCTAGCTTCATCATAGAATTTGGATCTTCTAGACATATGGTTTCAACAAAAGAGACATTCTCTTATTTTTACAAGTCGAAAGGTCCACCAATAGTTTTGGGAGATGACTCTCTCATTGACAATTTGGGGAAGGGAAGGATAGATCTTGACCATGGTAAGTTCAATAATGTGTTGTATGTTCTAGGTCTTTCCCCTAATCTCTTGTCAGTGTATTAGGTGAATCATACTGGGTCTCCAAAGAAGGTCATCTTCTTCCCTGATGATGTTGAAATCATTGATATTTTGAATGGAAAATTCATAGCTAAAGGTGTTGTTGATCACACTTCGAAGGTATACAAGTTTTCCCATTTTCTACCCTACTCAAACCCCTATGATCTTTTGATTCATGCTCATGAAGAAAGAAAGATTTGGCATGAAATATTTGGCCATATTAACTACAAGTATCTTTCTGATTTGAGTGAAAAAGATATGGTCATAGGGTTACCAAAGATCAAGTATTCTAAACGAGTCTGTAAAAGTTATAACCTAGGAAAACACCCAGAGCACAAGTATAAGAAAGCTATTCATGAGAGGACCTTTGCACCTATTGAGCTGATGCACAATGACATTGCAGGTCCATTCCCTCATATGTCCATGAGTCAAGATAGATATGCACTGACCTGCATAGATGACTTTTCCAGGTATTGTTGGGTTTACTTCCTAAATCATAGGTCTGAAGCTTTTGACCTCTTCAAAGTCTTTAGAGCCTTGGTTGAAAACCAGTATGGGAGGAAAATCAAGATCCTCAGATCTGACAATGGTGGTCAGTATGTCAATTCTAAGTTCATTCAATATTGTAAATATGCACATATTCAAATACAACATTCAATCCCTTACACACCATAGCAAAATGGTGTTGCTGAGAGAAAGAACAGATCACCAAAACGAGATGGAAACCTACATGATGGAGGCTAAGACTTTGCCACCAAAGTTTTGGGCTGAGGCTATAAACTATGCATCCTACATCTAGAATAGGGTGCCTCATAAGCATCTTGATGGTATGACTCCTTTTGAATCTTGGAGTGGGCACAGGCCAGATGTGACCCATTTAAGGATTTTTGGCTCAAAGGCTTGGGCTAGAATTCCAACTGAAAAGAGGAAGGCTTTGCAACGCCAAAGCCAAGAGTGCCTATTTGTTGGGTATTCTGAATATTCAAAAGGGTACAATATGATCAACTTGAGCACTAACAAATATTTCATTGAAAGAAGTGTTCAGTTCCAAGAAGAGCCTTTAGTAGCAATTGAAGTTGGATAGTGTTCTTCACCACCAGAACCATTGATTGTAAGTGGAGAGACTAATGATTTTTCTGATTCTTATATGTCTGATAATGATTATTTGATTGCATATCCTAACATTCCTACAAGACCAAAATGGGCAGAAAATACCATTCATGCAGATGGGGAACTAGCTGGAAATCCTAGTGACACTAGGAAGACTAGATCTCAATTTGAGAGTGCCCTTTGTGTGAAAGATCCTCTATTTGTTGAGAAGTTCTATCTGATGGTTGAATCAGATCCACATACATATGAAGTTTCAGCACATGATACAATATGGCAAATATCCATGAAAGAAGAATTCATCTTGCTCCAGAAGAACAACACTTGGGAACTTGTTGATCTTCCCCCGTGGAGGAAGCTAGTTCACTGTAAGTGGGTTTTCAAGACTAAGTTTGCTACTGATGGTTCACCTTTGAAATATAAGTCAAGATTGGTAGCCAAGGGCTACTCACAAGTACATGGTATTTACTACAATGAAACCTTTGCACCAGTGGCAAAGATGGACTCCGTAAGACTAGCTCTATCCATTAAAGCTTCGAAGCAGTGGGAAGTGCATCACATGGATGTGAAGTGTGCTTTCCTAAATGTAGATCTCACTGAGGAGATTTACATGAAGAAACTTGAAGGGTTTGTTTCTAATACATCTTTAGTGTTCAGGTTAAAGAAATCATTGTATGGGATCAAGCAAGCCCCCAGGGCTTGGTATACCAAGATTGATGGCTTTTTGCTATCATTGAGTTTTGTTCGATGCAAGTCTGATCCTAATGTATATTTGAAGCTGATTCATGGTTCTTTGATGAATATTTTCTTGTATGTGGATGACCTACTGATTATAGGAAGTTCAAAGAAAGAGATTTCCTCCTTGAAGGATGCAATGAACTATGCATTTTCTATGATAGATTTGGGATTGTTGAGCCAATTCTTGGGTCTTGAAATCGCTCAATCCCAACATGGAATCAAAGTACATCAGTCCAAGTATGCTTTGGATTTGCTGAACAAGTTCAACATGAAATATTGCAAGCCAAGCAACACTCCCTTCCTTTCAGTAGTTAATCTTGAAGAAGTAGGTTCTTCTCCTATGGTAAATAATACACTGTATAGGTAGTTGATTGGGTGTTTTCTTTATCTTACACACAATTGAATTGATCTATATAATGCAGTTAGTGTGGCTTTGAGATGCATGGATCATCCTCATGAGATCCACTGGAGAGAAACCAAAAGGATCCTAAACTTTGTTCAAGGAGCAAGAACTCATGGGATTTTCTACAAAGAAAAGTATGATCTTGATTTGATTGGGTTTACTGAAAGGTGACAACACAGATCGAAAGTCTACATCAGGATATGTGTTCATGCTTGCAGAAGGACCAATTAGCTGGTCAAGCAAGAAGCAGAGTGCCATAGCACTCTGATCTACAGAATCAGAGTATAGAGGAGTTGTAAATGCAGCAACTCAATGTTTGTGGTTGCAGGGAATACTTGGAGAATGTGGCTTCGAATCATAGTTTTCAACTATTATCTACTGTGATAATCAGAGCACCATTCGAATTTGCAATGATCCAGTTTAGAGACAACAAACCAATAACATTGAGATCCATATGTGTTGGCAAGGGGTTTGGGGCGAGTGAGTTGTGCAGGATCGTGGAAGCTGCGCAAGCTCATGCGGTACCGTGCAAGGGAATATTGGCGCGATAAGCGGGAAAATAACCACTTTTTGAATATTTTATGTATATTTTGACCAAGTTTTGTTGCAATAGGTCAGTAGCAGTTAGAAGCAGTTATTAGTGGACCCTTGATCTAAAGGCATACGCCTATTTATAGATCCATTTTGAGGAGTCATGTATCAATAATTCAAATGTGATGTGAGCAGTTGTGAACAATTGTATGTGATCACATGCGCAATAGTAAGGGATAAGATCTGGTGCGATCTGTTTTATGGAGACTTTTCTATTTTGACTATGATTTTATCTGGGCTTCTTCCTGATGTATGCAGTCTCTGGTTTTGGAGAAGGATTTTGTAATGTGGCATATTTGTGCAAGATTAATATATGATGCGATGAGTATGGCTCAATTCATGTCTGTGTTATTGATCTTTTATGATGCTGCAACTCTATTTTGTTATAGTGACATGATATAGATGTGATTTAGTTTCTTCCTATTATATCATTGCGATCTATTATTTTAAGTTGATGCAATCTCTATGTTATAACTATTTGATGCGCTATGATGTTCCATGAATAATGATGTGATATTTTTATAATGTATGATGATCGCATAAGTTATGATCTCCCTCCGTCGAATCCCCATATCTTCCTCTCTCACTGTCGAAAACTCGTGTTAGATTTTTATCATTTAAGCAATATGATCTTAGGATCTTATCTAAGAGAATAACATGCACAGTAATAAACATAAGAGACAAGAGACACAAAGAATTTTCCTCGGGGAAACCATAAAGGAGAAAACCGTGCAACTTCCTCAGAGATAGAATGAGCACCAATGGCAGCAGTAAAACCCTAAAACATAAAAGATGATATCCATAGCCTTTTCTCTCTCCAGGGATGATTTTAGGGGCGAATTATAGCCCACTGGCGAATTTTAAGGGGTGCCCGAAAAAAGATGGGTGAATTTTTAATATTAAAATGGTTTTTTTTAATTTAATAAATTAGCCCATATTTTATTTTATATATAATTTCCCTTCATTAAATAGCCCGCGCGATTAACCTCTGAAAATCCATAGAACCTAATTTCACCAAGCCGTCGATGGGAAAATCGTGACATTCGCCCCGATTTCTTCCGTAATGGAGGTGAAATCGAGGTGAAATCGCCAAAAATTTGCAGTTTTGGAGGATAAATGAAGACGATTCGCCCAAATTTAAGGTAGATAGGTTAAAAATTTGGTATTTCGCCCCCACAGGCCCGATCCTTCTTCCACACATGAGGATAGGGTCGAACTACGCAATCAGAGGAGGTCAGGCCGCTTCATGGATTACTAAGCTGAGGAGAGACCTGGATACTATTATCCAGGAGCACGACACCTCTTTAAGTATTATCTTCTTGTATGGATGGCTTATAGATGCTTGTATGCCTCCCTGTTTTTAGAGTACCCATGGGCTTGTAGATTGCTGAGTCATCACGGCGAGGTTTCTTAAATCCTTACTTCAGGATCATATCACAGAGCTCGAAACCCATTGAAGGGTCGAACCAATACAAAGAAGCAGAGAGATCTATCTTCTAGAGTCACAGAATCAGACCTCTCATCCGCAATGGATTTTTGGGTAAATTTGTTTTAGTTCGTCCTTGATTTGCAGGCCTTGGATGTTCATGCATTGGGTATGGAGCAGCACAAGATTTGGGTCTGCTTCAGGGGAAAACGGATGGCACAGGTCTGCTACATCGATTTACTTCGAGAGTTTTCCTTACAGGGTCAGCCAGGAGACTGGGTTCATTGATTATGACAAGCTAGAGGAGAAAGCCTTGGATTTCAGGCCTAAGCTTATTATCTGTGGAGGCAGTGCTTATCCCAGGGACTGGGATTATGCTAGGTTCCACGTTGTTCATCCATTCTTTGGCTCTCTTTTTTATACAGATCTGTCACATGCTCTGTCTTTTCTTGATATTAAAAACACATACTTATTAGCTTAAAGGGCACTAGTTCTGAGAGTGGATGATATTGGTCACACCAAGAAAAAAGATGGTCTCTTAATAGTTAATACAAATGCATACAGTTATGAACTGTTTGAAATTGTTTACAAATGCATACAGTTAATGCTTCATTTCTATCATTGCCTTAAGCACATTATCTCTAATATCTAACATCATCACATTTTGACAAGACTTCTCCAAAGGTTTCCCCTGAGCAAAAATCTATCTCAGCCTACCTGAAAATTTCTTATGTTTCTAGGATTCTACTTTCCATTCTTCTTTCTATTTGAGACATAAAAATCCTAAAAGATTTGAGTGAGTTCGTTCTGTTGTATGGTTATGTTATCTATTCTTATTAATTTATCTCTCTATGCCCGCCGGGGGTTTGAACATGGGTCATTAACATGGCTGTGGTCTAATAATGGTATCTTTTATCACTTGGGTATTTTAGAAGCCATTATTTAGGATGCTGCTCAGGTTATACCTATCCTTGATCGTCTTGGATTGATCTTGTGTAGTTGGATTTTTCCGTATGTTCTGTTCAGGGGCTGTTCCTGGTATGGCTATAATGCGATAAGCTCAGTTCTTTTTTTAATTATGTATGGTTGCTATATACTTCAAACTTCTATATATTAGAAAGTTAGAAACCACCTTCATGCTAAACAAGTTTGGGAATTCAAGTATTGTTTTCATATATAAAAAATGAATGATATGGCTCAGGCAAGTTAAGCAGTTCGTGACCCACATCTCCCGCCTTTGGTCATGTACCCTGCATTTTCTTATTTTCACTGTCAATGATTTGGTGTGTAAGCACACCATGTATGATGTCTTGTGTTGCTTACATCTTAATGCAGTGTTAATTCCCATCTCCTGCATTATTGTACAGTTTTGCATGTAGAATGATCTTACATTATGTATGCCTGTTGATAAACATGTTTTGCATCAAGTATATCTTTTACTCTGTCGATAATTTTTGCTCCTAACATATTTTGTGATCAGCTATCTGGTGACTACTACTATATGGTGATGGAAGCATCTTTCTGTCTATCTCCATTGTTTTGGCTGAAGCAGCATAGTATAGAAGTAGAAAATTAGAAATATCTTTCTATCCTTTTTTGGGCTGCTAGGTGTTTCCATTTTGGCGTGTGATGTGATTTGAGTCTGCAACAATGAAGATCTCATGAGAATTCCCTGAATCTGGAGGCTGGGGGGTGTCTGGCCCTTGGGTCGCTGCTAATCAGTGACCACAACTCTGGTAGGTTTGTTCCTGTCTTTATGTGAGCCTGGGAAGCTGGTCTTCTACTGCATGAAGCTGTCCACCTTCCTCTGTGTGTGAACCTCCAAATCCATCAACTAAAGACTTTAGAGCACAAGAAAATGCTTTCACACTCTACTTAATGGAATTAGGATTCCACTTCCTTTACCTTCCTTGTAACAACTTCAAAGTTTCCCCTGTTGTCCATGTGATCACCATTTTTTTTGTATCTCAACTCTGCTACAATCCTATTTACTTCATTGTTACGACTATCCAAGATGTTCTTTCATTCTCTTGTGTTGGTTTTAACTTTTAAACTCCCCTACTTCTTGGCAAGGGAAAGGGAGCAATAAGAAATATGCTAATA
>LPNX011127684.1:1148972-1170634 GCA_001517045.1 Pseudotsuga menziesii | reverse complement strand
CAAAAGAGGACAGTGGACAAAGTACTACCAAGATCAAACTCTGAAAGAATGCCTTGCAACCAAATAGCTTGGATGCAAGCATTCACCGCTCCTCGATACTTGGCCTCTGCTGAAGACAATGCTATGGCGGCCTGATTTTTGCTAGACCAGCAAATGGGGCCACCACCAAACATGAAGACATATTTGGAAGTAGACTTCCGATCAATAGAATCACCCGCCAAATTGAAATCTGTGTATCCAACCAGCTCTAGCTCGGAGTCTGCAGCATAGTGAATGCCGTAGATCCTGGTTCCCTAAACATACTGGAGGATCCTCTTGGGTGCCTTACAATGAATATCATGGGGCTGCTAGATGTATCTTGATACAACATTCATGGAATAATAGATATCAGGTTGAGAATGAGTCAAGTACAACAAGCTACCAATCAGCTGTTGATAAATAGTGCAGTCCATGGGAGGTGTGATTTTTCCTTCTTCAAGGTTGATCCCTGAAAGGAAAGGGAACGGATAAGCACTACATTTAGCCATATTAAACTTGAATAATAGGTATGATATGTATTTGGACCGAGTGACCATTATCCCATCACAATTTTGCTCAATTCGAGCCACAAAAATTGTTTTAAGAGCCCCAAATCGCTCATTTCAAATGCATTGTGGAGAGCAGTTTTGATGACTGAAATAGAAGCAACTGTGCTACCTGTGATCAGTAAGTCATCAACATATAAAACATTAATAATCAAATGACCATCAGACTATTGTATATACACATTTGGATCTGATTTACATGTTTGGATGTTTTGCGAGAGAAGGAAGGCATCCATCTTGGAATACCACTCTCTTGGGGCTTGTTTTAACCCGTATAATGACTTCTTTAGCTTGAAAACCAAAGATGGATCAGAAATGTAGCCCTCAGGCTGCTTCATGTATATCTCCTCATGAAGATCTCCATGTAGAAAGGCTGACTTAACATCCATATGATGCACTTCCCGGTGCTTAGATGCTGAAATTGCCAAAACTAGGCAGATGGAGTCCATTTTTGCAACTGGTGCAAAAGTCTCATGGTAGTCCACACCTTGGACTTGGGAGAAAGATTTTGCCACTAGAATTACCTTATATTTTTAGGTGCTTCCATCTACAACAACCTTATTCTGAAACACCCACTTGCATTGAACCAATTTCCTTCCCGGAGGAAGAGAAACTAGCTCCTAAGTAGTGTTTTTCTGAAGAGAATTCATCTCTTCATCCATGGAAACTTGCCATCTCGGATCCTTCCGAGCATAGTAGTAAGACTTAGGGTCTGAACTTATCATCAAATAACAAGTTTTGGACATCAAATAATCAGGACAAGAGAGCGCAATACCTTTTCTTTGGAAATCAGACCGGGTTCTCCTTGGATCATCGAGATTACCAATGTTATTTCCTACGGAGGAGAGTGTTTGTTGGGCCCAAGTTGGGAGATGATTTTGTACTTTAGGTTCTGCTTCAGCATATAATTTTTGCTGTACACTAATATCAGAAATCAAAGGATCCAAATCAGGGTCATCACCCCCAATTTCATCATCCAAATATTCAGTAGAATAGGAAGGAAATTCAACAGTTTTCTCCTTCACTAGTTCCACCTTTTGAAGAGGCTCATCGAACTTGACACTCCTTTCGATGATGATATATTTTGTTTTTATATCTAGTAGCTTGAAAACTTTTGATTCATCAGGATACCCAATAAACAGACATTCTATTCTTTGCGGTTACAAAGCTCTCTTTTATCAAGTGGAATTCGGGCCCATGCAGTGGACCCAAACACCTGCAGATTCGACACATCCGGCTTGTGTTCGAAGTATGCTTCAAAAGGGGTATTCCCTTTCACAAATGAGTGTGGCACTTTGTTCTGAATATATGCGACAACATGCATGGCTTTAGCCCACAAATTTGCAGCCAACTTCTTTGATTCCAACATACAGGTGGTCATCTCCTTGAGAGACCGATTCTTCCTCTCCGCTACACCGTTCTGCTGGGGAGTGTAGGGAACGGAATGCTGGACTTGAATACCATTTTGGGAACATATATGTAGTAACTAATTACTGACATACTCCCCACCATTATCAGACCTCAAGATCTTGATCTTTTGGCCAGATGCATTCTCAATCAAGGCCTTCAATTTACTGAATTTTTCACAGACTTCATACTTCTTTTTTATAAAGAAGACCCATGTGTATCTGGAAAAGTCATCAATGAAACTCAGAACGTACCTTGATCCATTCATGGATGTGATAGGCATGGGATCGCTGATATTAGAATGTATCAGTCCCAAGATACATGATGCTCGTCTTGCCTTCCCCTGCTTGAACTTATGCTCAGGGTGCTTTCCAACAACACAACCCTTGCAAATTCCAGTGGTAGCTTTGATGACCAGGAGGCCTTCAACCATATAATTCTTCTATAATTGTTGCAAGTATTTGAAGTTCAGATGGCCTAACCTCTCATGCCACAGTATACTAACTTCATTTCCATGAGTCAGCAATGTGATTGGCTTTGCATCCGCCACCAAATGGGAGAACTCATAGGCTTTTACATGATGGCTTGCAAGGCCTTTTGCTACACGTTTTCTGGATGCAAATTATGTGATATATACATCATCCTGGCTGAAGGAGACTCTCTTGGGCACTCCTGTATGTGTCATTTGATAAACACTACGGAGGTTTGATGCTAGAGATGGTACATACAGAACATTTGAAAAATAGCCATGCTCAAGATCTATAGTACCTTGTCCTTCGGATATGATGGTGGAGTCATCTCCCATGTAGATGGGAATGGATTTGCTAGTCTCCAAAGATGAGAAGGAGTATCTTTCAGTCATCATGTGGTTCGAAGCTCCATAATCTATCAAGAGTTCTTTGGACTTCAAAGTGCTTGCCATGAGGGCATGACCTCTTTCATGCTGTGGTTCCCGATCTTGTTGATCTCTCCTCTGAAATATTTCTGGAAGATCGATGTGATTTCTCTCAAGGAGAGAAGTAGCTTCATCAGGTTTATTTTTCATGCATCCATGTTCAGGGTGGAAGCCCTTCCCGCAATATGAACACTTGACTTTTTCCTTTCCATGATGCCCTTTCCCTTTATTCTTCTTTGAGCCGGAAGACTCTTCATACTGCTGGTTTTCAACTTTAGGCTTAGGAGCTTTGAATTTAGTTTTTGGGTTCTTCTACTACTTTCCTTTACCCTTCAGATCTTTGGGCCCTGAGACATGGAGGGCTTGATCATGGGAGGATCTGATGATCCCCATCTGGACAAGCTTATCATGTTCACTTGTTAGGGACTCAATGAAGGCATTGAGTGAAGGCATCTTCCATCTAGGGGTTGTGAGATTCCCTGCACGGAATGTAGAGACACACACTGAATAATCAGCTCCAAGTTTGGAGAGTATGGTGAGGATGAGCTGGTCATCCTCCTTCTCCACCTTACATTGCTTCAACAGTAAGACAATGTGCTTGAACTTTGTGAAAAAATAATTTAAGGTCTTGAAATTGGAAGGTTGGAGAGACATCAACTCATTATCAAGATGGTATACTCTCAAATCATCCTGCTTTCCATACAGGGTTTCCAATTTGTCCCATATTTCCTTTGGAGTCTTCAATCCCGAGAGATGGAAAAGAAGATCCCGGTGAACAGAGAGGCACAAGAATCCGAATGCTTCATCTTTCTTGTTCAAGAATCTATCTTTGTCTGTCACAGAAGCAGGCTCTTATTCAGTGTCCATAGTGACCCTATAGAGTCCTATGGAACATAGTTGGATCTCCATGTCTCCTTTCCATGAGTGGAAATTGAATGGAGTCAACAGTTCTACGAAAGAAGCCATCTGAAACTACTGGAGCGAATGCTTTTCACCTGTTAAAACCTGCAAATCACAACAAAAGGGGCACCGTAAGGTCGGACAGCCTGCACATTTTAGGCTTTCATCACACCCAACATAGTTAATCAAGCAAGCTTGATCAATAATTTCCTTACTTGGGGTATTAAGTGGTAAGCCTTGGCTTCTGGTGCAGTGCTGGAATTTTGAGCTTTTGCTCAAATTTTCATGCAAGATCTATCAAAAACCTTGTTTTTGAGAGATCTGAGCTTCGTCCCGCCATGAGCTCTGATACCATATTAATTTGTCACAGTGGTATAGGGACTGAAAATAAAGTCTCACAAAGAATTCAGACATTAAGCATAAAATTGGCAAAATGGTGTTGCAATGGAAGTAGCAGCTCTGTATAATCAAATGAAAGAATGATGATACAATACAATGATCATGGCAGATGCATGAATTCCAAGACAATTCGAATTCCCAAGGAGGTCATTCGAATTGAATGAGTGAGTCTAGCTTAACTGAATGTAAGCCATAGTGAACACACCAGTTAAGCACTGATCGAAACCTTAATTGACTCAACTGAGTCCTAACTGAAGTTGGAGTGCAATAAATGACTGAGTCTAACTGAAAGTAGCTTAGACACATGTCACTGCAAGCCAACCAACAAGTGGTAGCGCATCAATAACTCCAATGAACCCCGATGAGGTTAACTGAAGTCTAACTGACCATCAGAGGTGGTTGGAGGTGCCCCTGTTGACTTCAGTTCATTAAATAATCAATTTAATGAAAGGAGGTGCCTTCACTGCTCTGTTTAACTGATTGTAACCATCAGTTATCAATTAAGTGCATTTATGACACTCAGATCACCCTCGGAGTGCTCTAGTTAGCCTCCCCGAATGAAGGAGAAGGCTTAGTTGGCCTCCTTGAGTGAAGGTAGGCATGGGTGTGCTCATGTTGATGTCATCAGTGCTCCTCTAAGTTCAATTAAGTCAATAAAACTTAGGATAGTGGTTTAACTAGGCTAAATTGACCAAAATGAGTGTGTATGGTGGTAAATGTCTCCAACATGAATTTCCTCTCCATCAACGAACTTTGAAAGGAATCCAACTCCCTCGAAATTGGTTCACAAGCAAGGAAAGTGAGCACTCACTGTGCAATAGACAAGAAAAATATCTCCAAAATGACAGGCCAATTAAAAAATGATCAAAATCCATTATCATTCCTCATGAAATCCTTTTATTAACTTCATGAGGCCTCCTAAGGTCGAATTTCACTCCATGGGATTCCTCCAATTCATCTTAGTGGTTTAGTAGCTCTCATGACACTTGTCTTCCTCTTCATGCTCCAATTATTTCCCCAATTCGAATGGCTGCCTCTAAATCCCAAATTAAACCTCTTGGTGGATATTTTTAGCCATGTCATGTCATATTTTTCACATGCATACAATCATGTCTGGATTTGTCATACTTGTCATAGAATCTTTCATCATTTGTTGTCATAGAGTGCATGGAATCTCCTTCCAAGTGGCACACTGCATCTCCTTATCTCTTCCTCTTTCATGGGAGTTACTCTCCTTAACCTATTCGAATTGCTTGTCTCATTATATGATATTTGACACCACATCACCCTACAATAACGTTACATTACCCATGTGTTTGAATTTTGATGAAGATCATGCCAAGTGTGTGGGGAATCTAGCCATCCAAAGGTTCCACAAGCTTCAAAGTGTCTTCATGAACCCATGCCACCTTATTTTCTTATCATTTATCATTTATGTGATCCATTTAAATGTGAATATGGTAAAATAAAGTCCTTTTGCGTCCCATAGCTCCTTATTACAAAATTTATGTCTCCATCTCAACCTAGGGAATTGGTAGGTTGGTGGAACATTATTTGCAAGTAGTATTATTTGGAAATTATTTAATTGGGGACATGATAGTCCTCCCCACTCAATATTTCTTGTCCTTAATCAATTTCAAAGATGTATTTTTAATAATCTTCTTTCCTTCCAAAACTTTGCTTGAAACCTTAGCTGCATTTTGAGTAGTGGCACCCTTGTACTGCAATTGTGTGTTTCCAAAAGTAAATATATGTGGATCTTTGAATATTTATATATCCCGTGACATCACCACTAACACCAAAAGTATTAATAAAATCCATCAAAACAAAAATTGCACAAATAATGTTTACCTCCATCTTTTGGAAACCTTTTTTTGAACTTTCAACCCTTTATGCTTTTGTATAATTCTTTGAAGTTGGTACTAAGTTGCCAAAATTGAATTTCCAAGATTCCAAGAAAGTTTCAAAGAGGAACCACCATGCTTGTTGCTGCTCTGCTTTGATTAGAGTCACCTTCTCAAGCGGTGACTCAATATCCCCTACTGCTTGTTGCCCCCAAAATTGAAACCAAGCAATATTTAGATCCCATTGCTTGTATTGCACCATTCCAAACATAATGAGTACAAAATATAGATCATTAAAGTACATAAGTACATCATACAATGGTACATCAAGAAGGCACCTCATCAAAGGATAATGAAAGTGCTTGTACATCCAAGTAAGTAGATCAACATGTGGCCCATACACACAAGCATCAAGTATTATATCAAATATGTTCCAATGACACAGGTAAGGATCCCATGTCCTATAGTGCTGCTCCAAAATAATGTAAGATGCATCAAAATAATAATCAGCCATGTGTTCTTTCATCCAAGAAGTGAATGAAGAACCTCCACCAAAATCTGAACCAAATAAGGATCAAAGAAGCCTCATCAATACACCCTTGAATATGTATATCATCATAATATAACAAATGATGTTGCTGAAAATGTAAATAAGATGGCACTCTAGTCATGCCATCATCAAAATGAGAGATAGGAAGTCCATACTCTTCATGTGGCACCATCAAAATAAACCTTGCACCCATACTTTATTAGGATGAATGCTGCAAAATGTGGAAGTGTAGGATGTAGGAGAAAGAACCAACTCACCCAAAGGATTAGAAAGTGCAAAAATTTATCATGTGAAGGATCCATAGGGGTAGGATTATTCATCTCCCTCAAAAGTGTGACACTTTCCTCATATGTTGGTTCCAAGGTCGTGGAATCATGCACTTCTTCAAAAAGTGTGTAACCATTTTAAAGAGGAAACTCAAGTTCCTCTTCCACCACAACAAGTGATTGGATCTCATCAAGCTCATCTTCAAACACATCAATAAATTGGAATTTTCCATGTTTCTCCTGATCCCTCATCTCATGAGAATCCTCCAAGCAATCTACTATATGACAATCTAAAACATAGGAGGAAGAAAAAGTATCTCGTAACCTCTTAAGAAGTTGCTCATTTTGAGTTTTGAGCTTATGAACATACTCATTATTATTCAAGTGTGCTTCATTTAACCATTAATTAAGCTCAACCAATTTGTTTCTATAAAAAATTAAAGACGTGAAATTACCTTCGATGTTGCACATTGCTCTTTGAATATTCCCCATGTCTTCAAGGAAGGATGGCTCCTCCAATGAAGAAAATTTCCAACAAGAATTTGACGCCAATGCTTTAGTGTCATTGAGTATTCTAAGGGCCTCATGGGTATTCCTTTCATTCATATTCAAATACCCTTCAATGAAGGACGGTTCATGGGAGTGAACCTCCTCTTCTTCTTTCTTCTTCATTTGATCAACTTCTTGAAGCTCAAGTGGTGATGGGGAAGTTGATCTTGGTTCTTCATTAGCTGCTACAAGTTATTAATCTTCATGCTCATGAGAAATTTGTCTTGCAACAACACTTTCAAATCGTATCACTATGTCACCAACATAGAGTTGTGAGCACCCATCAGTAGATACTCCTTCACAATTCAAGCATCCATCAGCAGACGCCCTTTGGTCCATGTCCATAGTAGAATGTGTCTCAGAATGATGTTTCAAGTGAATATTTTTCATTCTCAAGTGATGTTTCCTCATCTTTCTAAGAGTCACTTGGGAGTGAATTTCGACCCTCATGATGTAATGATTTTTCTGCTTCACCATCCACAAAACTAGGTGGATCCTCGGTCTCCTTCATACTTGTGGGTTGTTGATTGTTCCTTAATGAGTTGACATTTACAATTTTTTTTCCTAAATACATACACCCAAGAATCAAAATATTCAAATTGAATGGTCTTATGTGTCTCTCCATGATGGGAACTACTACTACTCTCTGCTATAAGCTTACCCCTAAGTTTGCTAGCCACCAATTCAAACCCTTGCATAACCTGCTTGGTCGTATCATCAAAATATGAATTCATGAGTTTCTTAAATTCATCCCTATCATCCATAAATTCAATAGGTTCCAATTCCATGCTCTGATACTACTGTAGTGTCCCTACTTTGAATTTTGGAGAAAAGTACAAATTGGGCAGAATTTGAGCTTAACAAGTCATGACTCTAGAGGGTTCCAACTTTCGTCAAATGGTCCCAAATTTGAAAGGAAATGGTATGGTGAGTCATATAACATATAATGTTGGTTTGTGTACACTCTGTATCTAAAATTAGGCTTCAATAACTTTATTTGGGGATAATAATAAAAGGGGAAAATTTACTAGGAAAATCGAGGTCAAATTCCCCCAAGGGTGAGAGCCAAATTGGCTTCCCAACTCAGGAACGACCCTCCCAAATTTCATAAAATACTATGGGGACTGATATAATACCTCATGGAATGTAGTTACACATGGTTATTAGTTCTACAAACATGTTATAGAGTTGCACATTCGTTTGATAACTTTCAGTGAAATTGCTTATGGGGAAATTGCATAACTAGCTTGATTTTGACATATGAAAGGTAGAGTTAAAGGTCCAAATAAGGGTGTGACATATATAGAACATATAAATAATACAAATTTCTTCCAAAACAATATTAAACACCAGATAAATCCATTCATACAAGTCTTGTATACAACTCATTCAGTATGGGAGTCAAATACATGAAAACTAATGAATTAGTAGCATGGAATTGCAAGAGTTTCACTTATGGATTTCGACCCACAGAGAATAGGGACATGAAGTTACAGAGTAACACATAATAAATGGCTGTAACAACATCATAAAACTCATATAATAGCCCTCATACAAATCTGATACATATTCAATACCTAGGACATTCCATCTACATGTTTGAAGGAATCATAGAGATAAGGAACTCCTCTTACAACTAGGTCATCATGACTAGATATGAAGATGGAAAGTTGTTGAAGCTAAAATGTTCATTTGCAAGATTTCAGCACATTGCCTACCTCTCTCAGCATGGAGAAGGTAATCTTTCATCTAGATTTTCATGGCGTGCTAGATATGGTAATATAAATTATAATATTCGCTTATTGATAAAGAAGGGTGTATTTGGTTTTCCCACCATTCTTAAGAAGATGAACAAATGTGATGCATGCATATTAGGCAGACATAGTAAGTATCCATTGCAAGAGTCAAAATTCCGAGCATGTAGAAAGTTAGAGTTGTTTCACTTTGAATTATGTGGCCCCATGCCTATTCCTTCTACCAATGGTAATAGATATCTCATGACCTTTGTCGGTGACCACCAAAATGTGTTGGGTATACTTGTTAAATACAAAATCTAAAGCATTTCAAACATACAAAAAATTCCATGCATGTATAGAAAATCAAGCACAATCTCATATTGCCACACTTCATACTAATAATGGAAAATAATACACTTCTAATGCTTTTGAATACTATCTTCGTCAACATGGGATTACACATCAAACTCCAGTTCCTTACAACCCTCAACAAGAATGTGTGGCATAAAGAATGAATAGAACCATAATAAATATGGTACACTCAATGATGTTTTTCAAGAATGTAAAATTGATGTTTTGGGGTGATGTAGTATTGTGTGCAAACTATTTGAGAAATATAAGTTCATCTCATCCTCTTGGGGTATTCAGACACCTCTAAGGCATGTCGTCTTTATGATGAGGTAAATAAGAAGTTTGTTGTTTGCAAAGATGTCATTTTTCTTGAAGCTAACAAAAATGGCGAGTCTATTGATAAACAACTTTGATCATCTGGAGAAATTTTCCCATCAAAAGACATGTTATGAAGTTGATAATGAAAATCCACATCTTGAAGGGGGATCCATATCCTGGATCAATCTCGGAATTTCCTTTTGAAGCACCAACACCCCCTCATGAAGAAACTCATGAAGGGGAATTTCTTGGCACTTCATATGAACAAGAGGCTCAACTAGATGATGTGATTGAGAGGATTGGAATATTGAATCTTGAAGAAAATGAAGCACCGATAGTTGATCAACCTGAACCATCATGGAAAGTTTTTAAATGGGTCACAAAGACACTTGAAAGTGTCCATCCATATGAAGTTGGAAAGATGGGAACAAGAATCTCAACCAAGAAAGAAGATGGAGTAAATGTTGATAACTCAGGTGATGTCATGGATGTATCATTTGACTGTAAATTTAATTTATCCACTAAGACTGAGAGAAAGTTCATCTTCAGTTCCGGGAAATGCATCTCCCAAAATCTCCATAGTTCCTATTAACACTAGTTTGAATAACATTGTTCCAAACCCCTTTACTGCATGTACGGTGTCGAACCCACTATCCACATAGCATTCTGAATTAGTAACTAAAACGCTAATGAAAAACTCCCTCATTTGTGTCATTCAACTGGATGCACCATTGTCTACATGTTGTCCACGAACCTTGCATCACTATCCATAATATTTTCACTTATACCATTCGCGTACGAAATGTGTGCAGTTAAACGAAACTCCTTCTCAAAATTAGCTGCAAACTCTTCAACTTCTCTTGAGGCTACAACCCGAGTCTCACACAGTGCCCTATTTTGTGACATGCAAAGCACTTGACTTTGCACATGTCTTTCTTCTCACCATTTGAGATAGCCCCACCACTAGATATTTTCTTGGATTTTCTCTTTCTTGCAAGAGAAACATTCTACTCATCATTACCCTGATGTTGTCTTTCATGACTGGATCCCATTCTCATCACTTATTGTGTAAAATCATCCAATAATATTTTCCAGTTGGGAATATTCTCTCTAGCAACAATTCCATGGATGAAAACATCTCGTGGTTAAGAAAAAAATTTCAAGGCTGTTCTAACCAATTATGGATCTTCAACCTTCTCCCCAAGAACATCCATCTCATCATGAACTTGCATGATTTTAGTGAGATAGGATGCAACTATATCAAATTTGGAAATCTTCATGTTATGAAGCTTCTCATGTAGCACCATTTTTCTATTCCGATTGCCACTCTAATAAAGCTTTGTCAAAGGTTCCCACATCTTGTAGGTGTTCTTCTTTTTTATCACATGAGGGATAATGTGATCCTTCACATCATCCATGCCTATTATTTTGTCCTTCACATTCTTTTTATTGTAAGCATCCAACTGTGTTGCATCGGTAGGAATGGTTTAGGATTTTTTAACAATATCCCAGAGCTTGAATTCCTCTAACAACAATGCAATCCTCTCTTTCCAAGGGATGAAATTTGATTCCCCCTCCAACAGATCTTCGAACCTCAAACCAGTGGCCATCTTCCTTTCCCTTCTGATACAATGAGACAAAACTCTCTTGGGGAAATAAACCCTGCTGCATATCTCTTGCAAATATGTGTGCCAAACCCTTGGTTTTATTTCTCAGAGACCGGGCTCTGATACCATGTTAGTTTTTTTAAAACTCAGTTTTAGATTTCTAGTTCCAATAAAATTATTTAATACCTAGATTTATGCACATAAAACTAAATTTCTAGATCTAAAATTTTATGAATACAAATACTCTAAGTTTTCTTAACACTAAATGCACAACAAAAGATAAAAAACCATTTACAAAATTGACACAAGATGTCCTTGGAAACCCCAATGGGGAAAACTAGAAAAAGGGAGGTTTCTTGATTTCTTTTCTCTCAAAGAAAATAAGGAAAGTACAACACTAAATTGCATCAATAATAAAACATGTACTTTTCCTTGGAAACTATGCAAAACTATGCCAACAAAGTGTACTACATGTACATATTGTAAGAAATGATTACTTCTCTACAAAATCTTTACTGCGTCCTCTGCAAGTCGACTAACCACTTCAACAATTTGCATGGCCTTTGTAATGTTGTTGTACAAGCTATTTAATATTGTTGTACCAACAAACCGGATCCTTGATTTGTGTACCCTGTCAAGAGGATCACTTTGAATTATGTGGCCCCATGCCTATTCCTTCTGCCAATGGTAATAGATATCTCATGACCTTCGTTGGTGACTACACCAAAATGTGTTGGGTATACTTACTAAAGACACTATATAAAGCATTCCAAACATTCAAAAAATTCCATGCATGGATAGAAAATCAAGCATAATCTCATATCGCCACACTTCATACTAATAATGGAAAATAATACACTTCTAATGCTTTTGAATACTATCTTCGTCAACATGGGATTACACATAAAACCCCAGTTCCTTGACCCTCAACAAGATGGTGTGGCATAAATAATGAATATAACCATAATGAATATGGTACCCTCAATGATGTTTTTCAAGAATGTAAAACTAATGTTTTGGGGTGATGTAGTACTGTGTGTGACCTATTTGAGAAATATAAGTCCATCTCATGCTCTTGGGGTATTCAAAAACCTCTAAGGCATGTCGTATTTAGGATGAGGTAAATAAGAAGTTTGTTGTTTACAAATATGTAATTTTTCTTGAAGCTAATAAAAATGGTGAGTCTATTGATAAACAACTTTGATCATCTAGAGAAATTTGCCCATCTAAATCCATGTTATGAAGTTGATAATGAAATTCTACATCTTGAAGTGGGATCCATATCTTGGATCAATCTTGGAATTTCCTTTTGAAGCACCAACACCCCCTCATGAAGAAACTCATGAAGGGGGATTTCTTGGCACTTCATATGAACAAGAGGCTCAACTGGATGATGTGATTGAGAGGATTGGAATATTGAATCTTGAAGAAAATGAAGCACCGACAGCTGATCAACCTGAACCATCATGGAAAGTTTTTAAATGAGTCACAAAGACACTTAAAAGTGTCCATCCATATGAAGTTGGAAATATGGGAACAAGAATCTCAACCAGGAAAGAAGATGGAAGTAATGTTGATAACTCAGGTGATGACATGGATGTCTCATTTGATTGTAAATTTAATTTATCTGCTAACTTTGAACCAACTTCCTTTGAAGAGGCCGATACTCATGATGAGTGGGAAGAAGCCATGCATAATGAATGTGATGTGATCATGAATAATGGAACCTGGAAGTTGGTTGGCCCTCTAGTTGGAACCAAACCAATTAGCTGCAAGTGGGTATACAAGAACAAATACATATCAGATGGCTCACTTGACAAGCACAAATGAAGGCTTGTGACAAAAGGCTATGCACAAAATGAAGGAATAGACTATGAATATATGTTATCCACCTCAGCAAAATGGTATACTATCCACACCTTATTGTCTTTGGCTGCACAAAATGGGTGGAAAGTCCACCAGATGGATGTAAAAATAGACTTCTTGAATGGAGATTTGAAAGAAAGTTTCTTCGTGTCTTAGATAGAAGGCTTTGTTGTGAAAGGGAAAGAACACAAGGTATGTAAGCTCATCAAGTGCTTGTATGGCATGAAACAAGAACCTTGCACATGGTATGGAAAGTTAATCGAGCATCTTCTAAAGTTAAATTTCAAACACAGTAATCTTGATGACTCAACATTGTTTATAAAGAAAGTTGGAAGATTTGTTGTGTTTCTTGTGGTGTACGTAGATGACCTTTTGATGACAAGGAACAATGAAAGTTATATTGCATCCATAAAGAATATTTGGAGAAGGGATTTGAAATGACAAATCTAGGACACCTTCACTACCACTTGGGAATTGAAGTCACTCAACATCCTAAATACATATTCATCTCCCATAAGAAGTATGTTGGAGAATCGCTGAATAGATTTTGCATGGCAGAATGTTACCCTCTCTCAACTCCAATGGAACAAAAGTTGAAGCTCACTTTGATTGAAGGAAAATAATTCAAGGATGCGACCAAGTATAAACAACTTGTAGGAAGCCTTATCTACCTTACCACCACTAAACCAGATATTTCATATGTTTTTGGCATCCTTTCAAGGCTTATGCACAAACCTTGTGAAGGACACTGATCTGGTGCAAAAAGAGTTATATGATATTTGAAGGGGACTCAAGACTTTGGACTCAAATACTCTAAGGTGGATGAATTCAAACTTATTAGGTACTCTGATTCAGACTTTGACGACAACAAAGAGACACGAGTGTCTACTTCTAAATACATAACGAATCTTGGATCAACAATTGTCTCCTGAATATCACACAAAAAGTTAGTTCTAGCACATTTGATAATAGAGGCAGAATATGAAAGAGATAGTGTGACTCAGGAAGATACTTGAATATTTGCAAGGGAAACAAGAGAACTCCACTCCCTTAATGATCAAAGACACTTCTTCTGCAATGAAGTTGGCAAAGAATCCCAAATTCCATGATCGAACCAAACACATCAACATGAAGTTCCATTGTATTCAACATCATGTAGAGGCCAAGACAGTTCATCTACGACATTGTTCCACAAACAATCTAATTGCAGACATCTTCACCAAAACGTTAGGATAGGAAAAGTTTGAAAGGTTTAGAAACATGGTCGGACTTACAAACACCACTTCAGATTAAGGGGAGGATGTTGGAAACCTAATCCTATGCGATTATGGTTCCATAATTAAATTTATACGTATTGTAAATACTAGCTAATTTAACAAGAAAAATATGGAAAGTCACCTTAAACTCCAATGAATCTCTTAAAATCTGAATCCCAAATGACAATCCCAAATATATAAATAAGAAATTTGTTTCATAAATAAATTGAATTCAAAAGTTATCTAACAAATATTGTTACAACCAATACTTATTATTTAACCAATCCTTTTACAATTTGAAAACCTTTATGTTCTTAAATGTCTTGTATTTTTGCCCAACGAGATTCTCTTTTTCTTTCTTTCTTTAAAAGTTTTCAATGCCATAATTTTTTTGTTAATTATTTGTAATAGGTTTTTTAATTTTAATTGTTTAAACAATATTATTGGTTAAATTTCAACGTGAAGAATAAAAGACCATTTTTTTAAATATTTATTTATCTTAATTATTTAAACATTATGATTGATTATTAGTTGTTGTTTAGTTGTGTCCCAACTATGCCAAGTCAAATTTTAACGTCGAGAACATGAATCTTCTAGACTATTAATTAGCTAGAAGAATTTTGGTATATATAATTTTATGATATGCCGACCATTTCAATCCCTTCAAATATTTATGCCGATCATTATAATTACGTCGTAAGGCGTTTCAACTAGTGGGAGTTTACTTCCCGAAGTTAATGTTTTTTTTTTCCAGCCGTAGGATGCTTTCGTCTGATGATTGGGGTCATCTACCTCCTTCATCTTGATCTGCTCCTAGTTGATCTTCATCTCTTCATCTGCTACCTGCCATTTCTATCAGTTGAAAAGATGGCCATTTAACTTGGCACCTTGCTCTCTTACACGCAAGATAAATACTTATCCGAGCATTTATATGAATGCACCAACATGCCAACCTGCATTGATTTCTTACCCTACTGTCTTACACGCAAGATACATACTGCTCCGAGCATTTATATAAATGCACCAACCTACCAACCTGCATTGAATGTAAGGTAGACCGATCGACTATGCTTAAATCAGTTTCTCCTGCTTATATATTCATTATTGGGATGCTTAATCCGGCCATCACTCTGCATATGCATATGCCAGTCTTCTGACGTAATACTCTCCAGCTGATCCTAGCTATGTTGTATTTCTTCCAGTCATTCATTCTATATATAATTATGCCATTGTGAAAGACAGATTTTGTGCTCGAGCATAACTACAATGTGATGTTGTTGGTGTAAGAATAGAAAAGGCGACTGTAACAACAAGGGGAAAGTTTATTGAAGACATTAACCTGGAAAGGTCTACTAAACAATTAGAAAGAATTAGAGGAAGCAGTGTTATCAGGTATTCTTTCCAGCTTGGCTTGGAATATTGTTTTATAGCAAATCAGTTCTGTTATAACATGAGTTTATTGTCCTCATTTAGTGAAGTTGTTGCTTGTATCAAACACACTCAGTACACCACAGAATTGTTATACCTTAAAAGTCAAAGAGAAAACCTAAAAACTATAACCTAGCTTACCTAAAGAAATATGTTCAGATCTACAGGCCTAAATTTTTGTATCCTGTTGACCATATTTAAATAAACGTTGTTAATTTTCAACCAAAATATTCTTTAAAGCTAGAGATTCAAAATGCATGGTTATAGGATGCAGGCAGAGTAGATGCGGACTACATATCTGTACTTTTAAAACTTGGGAAAGGCTTAATATAAAGTTATTGAATGATGTTTGGGCACCGAAAATCAGCCAACTCACTAAATACTGCTTTCAAATGAAGCCTTTAAAGTAGTTAAGCAGGTCTGCTGTCTGAAACTTCCAATCAGAAATCATACAGCTGCAAATGAAAAAATACCCAGCCAAACTACATAGTGAATAAAATATCAAATCCACCAATGAAAGAAAAAAAAATTGCACAGGTAAAAAACATACAAACATACGGTTGTACTAATGTTGAAGGAGTTACAGGCACCTGCTCTCTTACATTTCATTGGCCTTCACGATGCCAGGGCTAAGGAAACTTGCCATCCCCAACCGCCTTGGATTTTGTTTGTGCCATAGTTTATTAGGTTATATTCCAGGATGCCAATGGTTGTGAACAACTGGAAGCCAATATTAAGCGCTCCTCTTAATCTGGCCGGGGCTATTTCAAACAGACACACTGGAACCGCCTGCAAAACTTATCGAAGTTTGGACAGTAGGTCAAAGTTTGCTTCTAAAGGACAGGGAGCCTGAAGCAACAAGAAGATTGCTCCAGAGAAATTGAGTGAAGCAACAAGAAGATTGCTTCAGAGAAATTGAAAGATAATTGTGCGCGTATCATATTCAACAAAAACCTGTAAAAACAATACGGTGTAGTAGGAAACCGAGGCTAGGTATTTATTGAAAAATTCCCTGTCCTTCAGAAGCAATGCAGTAGGTCCTTCAAAATTCTTTTTTTTACTAAAGTAGGTCAAAGTTTGGACAGACGCCTAGCCCAGGGATTGCCAAATGTTATGGATTGTTGAATTGATAACATGATTCATGCACCACGGCTTCGACAGCTGGGCTTCTCACAAGGGCGTTAGGTTGCATGGTCTGCATATTAAATATGTCCTCTTTATTGAATGATGTTTGGGAACCTAAAATTAGCCAACTCACTAAATATTGATCACCATAAATGCCACTTTTCCTTTCTACTATGATATATATAAAATTATAAAAAAAATGATATAATACAATGAATAGAAGTTTTGTTTTCTATATTGTTTGGACCAACCTTGGCTTAATCTTAGCAACCCTCAGGTGGCATGATAAAATGTACATGCATCTCCATCTCACACTCAAATTTATTGCTTTATGCATGTTATCGCCAAAAGCATAGAGCGATAATCACATTGCTCAAAACTAAAGAAGAAAGGTTTCTGGATACCTGGGAGGACATTGAGAGAGAGATCAACTAATTTTTCAGTGATCTACTGGAAGAGCACAATGTAGATATGGAACATGATATAGAGAGAGTGGAGGAGCACATGCATACAGCTGCAAATGCTATCACCAAATAGCTCGCTTTATGCATGTTATCGCCAAAAGCATAGAGCGATAATCACATTCCTTGAAACTAAAGAAGAAAGGTTTCTCGATACCTGGGAGGACAATGAGAGAGAGATCAACTAATTTTTCAGTGATCTACTAGAAGAGCACAATGTAGATATGGAACATGATATAGAGAGAGTGGAGGAGCACATGCATACAACTGCAAATGAAAAAATACCCAGCCAAACTGCATAGTGAATAAAATATCAAATCCATAATGAAAGAAAAAAAAATTGCACAGGTAAAAAACATGCAAACATACGGTTGTACCGATGTTGAAGGAGTTACAGAACCGCCCTGGAATTTTTTGTGCCATAGTTTATTAGGTTAGCTTCCAGGATGCCGCTGGTTGTGAAACACTGGAAGCCAATATTAAGTGCTCCTCTTAATCTGGTTGGGGCCATTTCAAACAGACACACTGGAACCACCCGCAAAACGTATCAAAACACCCAAAGATTATTATAAAAAATAAATAGCGACAAAATTCGTTTTTTATTGAAGTATGGAGGTAGGTCAAAGTTTGGACAGACGCCTAGCCCAGGGATCGCCAAATGTTATGGATTTAGTCTTTCAATATGGCAGCATCTGTTGAATTGATAACGCGATTCGATGCACAACGACTTCGACAACTGGGCTTCTCACAAGGGCGTCAGGTTGCATGGTCGATCTGCCATATTTTGGGTAAGGTCGAGAGTTCGATTCTGAAATGTCCCATGCATATTACATATGTGCTCTTTATTGAATGATGTTTGGGCACCAAAAATCAGGCAACTCACTAAATACTGAGCATGATAAATGCGTGCTTGCCAACTCATTTAGATACAAATTGCATTAATATTAATTTTGTTTTCATCGATCTCAATTCGTAACTCTTTACAAAATAAATAACATATTCAATTAATAATTGATTATATTCATCAAATTGAATGATTCTGAACGAATCATATTCGAGTGTATGATCCATGAAATGATGGTTTATAATGAGAAGTGAAAGCTTGAACCTCGTGGATTAAATAATGAGATAAGAATTTACATGTAACAATGAAGATAGTTGTTAACTACCAATTCTTACTTATACGTTTCCCCTTAAGGCATCTACCAATGCCTCTTTTAAATGGGCATTACTAGCAGCCACTCGCTGAGATGTAATATTGAAGTCATCCCCTGATCTGCACAGTCAACAACAGTTAAACAAATCAACAATTGAAATGCATTTACAAGTAATCTCCAAGAAGAAGTGCAGTTGTGTTGTTAGCTTCCAACAAAATTACAGTCTACAAACTAGTGATTGATGAAAATACTTACGGGTCAAAGACACAACCACCAGCGTCTTGAACTATTAGAACCCCAGCAGCCACATCCCTAATACATCTAGGAAGCTTAGGTTAAATCCAACCATCACAAGGTTATTGTGTTCATACCTCCTATGTAATCTTAAATATATTACAACAGTGCATTACACGTACTAGGGACCACCATATCCTAATTCATAGAAGAGATCAAGCCTTCCACTTGCTACTCCACACAAGTTCAAAGCACATGAACTAGTCATGCGTAGGGAGCGCACCTTTCAAACATGAATGCGTTGCAACTATTGAAATTAGCATTATAGCATAAATTTTAATTTGTTCAAGTGTTTCTAATTGTAGCATATATTTACCTTGAAAAGTAGTCCACTAATGCGATCTGTAATGACATCAACAGTCATTTTATCACGCTTTGTCCCAACCTGCAGATTGAGCAACAAGAATAGGTAATGTATACCCAGCTTACATCACCCAGATTTGGATTGATTGATAGGAATGGCTCCTAAATCATCAAGTGCAGTGAGGACTGAGGACTAGTGGCTCCTAAATCATCAAGTGCAGTGAGGATCGAGGACTAGCAGAGAAACAACACTTATTTAAATTTTATTTCATAAACTCAAACACTTCATGTTTAAATTTCATTTCATAAACTCGAACTATTTGTGTTCCTCGATTTAACTTCCTCAAGGAGATAATTGTCTTCAAAAAACTTGTTTTCTTACCTTGATGTGAGTTTGTGAGTATCATCATTCATTGAACTTGTGTTAGGACCGATTCAGATAACAGTGTCACCACTGGTAATGAAAAAAATAATTATGTGATGTTCAGTCAGTTTTAGCTTAGCAGTCCAACTTGCAATATTGACATCAACTTTAACAGGGATGTAAACAATAAGAAGATGAAAAAAATGAAAGTAGTAGTACTCTTCGAGGGAAAAACTTCAGATGGAAGTTAGAACCAAGTGCATTGGAGGCAATAAAAGAATCTGGAGAGCAAAATCCACATTAATATTCAGATAATGTAAAAATAAATATCTTAATAAAAAGTAAATAAATTTATAATTATATAAAAATACAAACTTTTTTATTGAATAAAAGACTATTTCATTTTTTATAATATAATAATATAAAATATATAATTATTTGCTATAATAATTATATTAAAAATAATATATTTTATAAGAATAAAAATTTGAAATTTCCAAACTTTAAAAGCTTGATGATTAATATAATGTAATTGGACCAGGTAACATTTTCATTTCGTATTCATTTTTTATTATATTAATTAATGTAATATACAACTTTTTACAAAATTAAAAATTCTACAAATGTAATTTTTTTGAATAGATGGAACATAATATTTTATCTTAATTTAAGATTTAGAATAAATAACTTACAATTCAATTTTATTATATTATTTTTAATGATGGATCTTACTAGTAAAATTATTATATTATTTTTAATCTAGATCTCACTACTATGGTTCCAAAAATCATAAAATGGATGTGATAAATCCAAAAAAAAACCTGGCACATTGATACCAGTCATAGAAGTCGAAAAAAATTAAACAAAGAAAAGTTGATATTCCAAAACATTAACACATTCGGAGGTTGTTATATTCATTTCTTCCAACGATTTCTACAAGAAAAAAAATTATTATTAATTCTTGGATAGGAAAACCACAAAGGTATATAGATAATGTGGCATTAACAACTACATGTTTTTGCACATGTTTTAAAATGTTGTTTTTTAAAATTGCACTACATGTTTTTGCACCACATGTTTTAAAATGTTGTTTTTTAAAATTGCACTACATGTTTTTGCACCACTTGCACACACTAAATGACCTATATTGCTTTATAACAAATAATTTGATAAAGTTTCAATATGACCAAGATTTTGGATATTACACTATATCAAAATTTTCATTTACTTTACTTTTACTTTACACTCTTACTGCTACTTTCATTAATAAAAAGTAGACCCTTAAAATCAACTTTGTAAATTGTCAACCAACTAAAATCCTCCAGATGAGGTCACAAAAAAAAAATTAGTTAGGTAGGATTGATTGGGCTAGGCATCCATTAATGCCCTCCAATCTACTTTCATTAGGTATATTTTGAAACATAGCATTGTTGACTTATAGGGTGCTTTATAAATCTCCCTATAAGCAAGTGTTAAAGGAAAACCCGGATCAGAAGTGTGCCATGCTCAAGGAGGTTAAAGCCGAGGTATAGTTGACCTGCTCTCCCCTACGAGTCACCCAACTCGTTGTAGGGAGACGACACTATACCGTGCAGGCCGAACCACTGATCCACACTTGACTAAAAGGTATCTTAGTGGACAAACTTAGGACATCACCAAGGAGCAATTGTGGGTGCAATTGACTCCTGAAGTCAGCTATTGCCGTTGGGAGGTGTTGCCAAGTCTTCTAGATTGGAACATTTGCCCCATCGCCAATAGAACTGCCTCTTTATTACCTTCACTAGTCAATTAGTGTGTGGACCCCATTGTCACCATCAATTGTGCTTTTGGAAGGCCTAGTTACATATCAGAGGAAGGTCATAAGGTCTTTTAGGCATTTTCCACTTATTTTTATTTATAAATTCAAGATACCTAACTCATACTTAAACATAACCTACATTTTGTGACTCTTTCACTAAACCAACTTTCTACATATCACTCACTTGTTGCACCTTTTACACTT
>LPNX011127684.1:1079135-1148619 GCA_001517045.1 Pseudotsuga menziesii | reverse complement strand
TTATTAGAAACACCTAATTCCCCCTTTTTTTACTTTCCCCTTACACCTAACTTCCTTTTATTTTCTTGTTCCTTCCAGGTAACAAATAATGGCCACCCCTTTGACCGAACATACCATTGAATTACTACTTGCACTAACCTCCGACATGCAACCATTCCTACAAATATTTGGTGTTGAACAAGTCAAATCTATTCGCACCTCAACCATACGATACCGAACAACAATCTCTGATGGGACACACATGCACCACACCATGCTTCCATCAAAGTTCAATTCTCTCATCGCTTCAGGAATACTTCAACAAGGGTCTATTATACACCTTAAGAAATGGACATGTGCAATTCTTTGCCAATGCATGTACGCTTCATTTTTTATTATACTAACTTATGTTTTCGTTTCTTCCCCATTTAGTAAAATCATTATTTATGTTTTTTCTTACTTGTTTTTTCCCTTGCGCAGGTCTATCTTACTACCTGAATTTGACGTCATCGAGCCCTCCGCATCATTGATTGGCCACCCAATCGCTATATCTCGCCCACCTTCTCTTGAAACAACTTCCCAATGCTCTTCAATGCAAGAACCACCTCAAATGAAACAATGCACACTTCTTCGAAGTGCTTCACCATCCATTGTTGAAACAACAATTCCTATCAATGCATTGAGCCCCTACACCTCAAATTGGTCCATAAAGGGTCATGTCTAGGATAAATCAACCCTCCGCCACTTCACTAACCAAAAAGGCCTTGGGAAGGTCTTCGGCGTTGACTTTATTGATAAGGACGGGGGTGAAATACACATCACTTGCTTTAATGATTCTATAGATGTTTTTTATGATCAAGTGCTTCCTGGTCATGTCTACCTCATTTCCAAAGGCACTATCAAACCAACAAACAAAATGTATATCCATCTTACAAGTGAATGGGAAATCTTCTTGCAACCAAGCTCCATTGTTCAACATTTTCCACTAGAAAGCATTCTACTTCCACAGATGCATTTCAACTTCAAAACTATTAAAGATATCAAGTCATCTCCTGTCAACTCCATTGTTGACATCGTTGGTGTTGCCACAAACACTTTCCCTAATGCCCCTATACATAGGAAAGATGGTTCAAAAACTATTAAAAAAACAATCCATATAAAGGACAACTCAGGTTTTAGCATGGGTGTTACTTTGTGGGGAGAACATTGTCGTGTATAAGGCCAAGAACTATCTACCTTGTGCTATGAAAATGCCCACCCTGTGCTTGCAATCAAGGGAGGTCGTGTACTCGAGTTTAATGGAAAGACAATTGGGACTACATCCAAATCCATAATTATCATTAACCCAGATATACCAGAAAAGCACAAACTCACCCAATGGTTTGAAAAAGAGGGCTTCCATACTTCATCCCCATCCTTAACTACACGATATCCAACTTCACCTAAGCAGATGAATAAGAAATGAACCCTTCTTGAAGTTGAAAACATCCATCCTTCTGAAAGAGCTGAATGGGTTTCCGTAAAGGCTACCATAACACATATTGATGCTGACAACTTCTACTACCTTGCTTGCCCTTTAATTTCCCATTCAAAACAATGCATGAAAAAAATCATCAAGAATTCTACCAATGGTTAGCATTGTCCCAAATGTGAGGTTGACTTGTCTGATTGTGACTACAGGTATTTATTGAAACTGAAACTTCAAGATCACACTACCTCTCTTGAAGCAGTCATCGCGTTTGAGGATGCATCCACTGAACTCCTCGGTATCGTTGCAAAGGAGCTGCACTTACTTTCTTCTGATCCTTCCGCTATCAAGGAAATATTCTCTAAGGTTGAATGCACGCAATTCCTACTCACACTTTCCATTAAAATGGAAACATTTAAAGACAAGCCTCAATTGAAGGTCATCATCATGCACTCTGAACATGTTGACTTTGCTGCAGCCAACAACTTACTGCTCCTTGAAATAGCCAAAATGGGGCACGCATAGAAGGCATTTAGAAAAAAAAATTGCCTTCTTTTTTTTAATAGTTTAGCTATATATAATTTTCCTGGCAACCTTTGCTATACATGCAAACAAACAATTTCCATTCTGCATTACTATAGCTACAATTTCTACACTTGAAGCTACTCTTATATATTGCTTTTTACTTCGTATCTTATATACATATACAAAAACATTTCCAAGTTTTCCTCAACTTTAGATGTGTTCTCTTTATTGCATTTATCTTCTTGTCGCCTTGTTCTACTCTACATTAATCTTAGCAATATCAATGTTAATATTAGTTTTTTGATGTTCTAATATGTCATTTTAACACATGCACTTCTTTATATGTCAAAAAACATACATTTCATATTTGTATTTTAGTCGTCTGTCATTTATTTATTTATTTCCTTCCTACATTTACCTACTTACAATGCTTTCCTACATATACCTTGTACATTTATTTATGTCTCTTTTTATTTAAATGCAATCACTTTTATGCCTTCAAATTTACTTTTGGTAGCCATTGATACACTATTCCAAATACACACATTTATTATCAACACATTATTTAGTTCTTTTTTCCACTTACAATGATTTCAATATTATTTTTTAAGGTACATTGAAAAAAAAAACACTACTACTATGTAATTTATCAACAAATGCTTCTCTTTACATGTGATTGATTTACTTCATTTATCTAGCCATGTTTTCATTTTATTTTATATTTTTCTTTCTTCAAGCACTTTCCATCCTTTTATGTACCTTGTAAACAAAAATTACCATGTCCTACATACACCATCTTGTTTCTTTAGAATGTCCATTAAAAAATTTCAATTTCAAAGTCTCTTTACATGTCTTACATATAATCCCTTTATGTACCTTGAAAAAAAAATTACCATGTCCTACATATAACATCTCGTTTCTTTAGAATGTACATGAAAAAAGTGCTATTTCAATGTCTTTTACATGTCTTACATATAACATGGTGTTTCTTGTTTTCTTAATCAAATCCAGGTGCCTTCGTTCCTCATCTACTTTGGATATGTCTCCTCCATCCAAAAAAGAACGTGCACATGCCTATCATTTGGCTAACAAATACCGCATAAATGCACATAGGATACATATTTACAAACAAAAAAAAGATGCCCTCTCCATCCATATGGTAGAGTCTAATATTCCCACTCCAACTCCTACAACATCTGAGCTTTCAAATCCTACCCTTCCATTTTCAGACCACAACGAAACAATCCCACTTCCCTCCATGCAAACCGAAGCTACAACTTCACATGTTCATACTGGCCATCTTCCATCATTAGACTACCCTTCCACTTCTCAAACAACCTCTTCCCCAACCATCCCAAATACCATTCCTCCACCTAACAAAGCCACGCATTCCTTCAATGAAAATAACATATCTCAAGCACATCAATGCTTTCGCTTAAGGCTAGATAAGCTAAAATCCATCCATGTTTGTTCAATCTGTAAAGAATCTTATCCTGGACTTCATTTCCGCTTTTTAAATGGCCAACATACCTATTCTAGATGTTATTCAGAAAAAATGGCCACCGCTTCTCCCTCTGGAACAACATGGACCCTGGTGAACAACCCCTTGTTCTATCCATCCTTACACAAGTTGAAGAAATGCTCATTTCATGTGTCAACCCAATTTTGCAAGTAACCCATGCTCGTGGTGGACAATACAAATATAGTGGCCATACAATAAGCTTTCCACAAGACATTTCAACCATCCTCAGTTTTTTGCCTCGACATGTTGAAGACTTAAACATTTTAGTTGTCACTCGTAAAACCTTCAACAATCAATCCTATGATTTCATTGTTAGTAGATCCCATGTTCTTGTAGCCTTGGAATACAAGATATCACATGACCCATACTATAAATATGTATAGCTTGACCAACGTGCAATTATGGCTTTGCCAATTTCCCCCACTAACATTTCCCCTCTTCTTCGACATTCACACTCCACTGCCCCTGATTCTAGTTTTCCTGCTAAAGATGTTCACCCTTATCAACCCAAAATTTCAGAGCCAAACTCCCAGCAAACTTCGTCCTTTGCTAATATCCTACCCAATACAGACACAGAGTTCCAACAAATCAGAACTTTCTTGCAAACGTCTTCTTCATCTCCAACAAATGCAATGGATTGGCCACCTATAGGTTTGTCACCTGTCAATGAATACACTACAGAGGGCCTTTTCTCAATGGCATTTCCATCACTTTCCCCCCAAGGCACTGCCATGTTCAAACAACTGCATTTTAAATCAGTTGATCTCCACGAACATGCATTGCACCTTCTTCGATACTATGATAATAGGTTCGGTTTCCACCCACGATTCCCCTACTACCTTTACAATCTCATCATGCACCGTCGTATCCAATCAATAGCAGCAATCTTTATTAAAAAAAACATTGAAGACAACTTCCCCACAACCATCTCTGAACTCAACAACCGCTTGGAACAAACTCCTTCAGACAAACTACCAGATCAAATCATGCATTTTGGCGCAACACTCTGTGGAACACAGTCTTTCTGGCAAAAATCAAGAAACGAATTGACAGATATGATTTCCCAACTTGGTTGCCCAACTTTTTTCTTCACTTTAAGTGCGGCCGACACTAAGTGGCCTGACCTACATGCGGTCATGCCTGGGACACCACCGACTTCTTTCAGCAAGCACCAACAATGGAGAATACAAAATATCATCTCCAACCCACATCTTGCATCGCTCTACATGCACCACAGGTTCACAATATTTCATGAAGAGGTCTTCGTTAAACACCTCCATGCACACGATTATTGGTATAGGTAAAGCTTTTTATCCCTTCTTCCAACAACATATCTATTTTCCTTTTATTATTTTTCCACATATTACTAACACATATTGCATGCATAGGTATGAATGGCAAAGTAGAGGCTCTACACATATTCACGGTTTCATATGGTTACCAAATGCACCTAATATGGAGACGCTTGACTGGGAGAAAGCTACTGAGGTTGATAAAGCTAAGGACTTCTTTGATCAATTTATTTCTACTTGGAACACACGAGATAACCACCAACAAGCCCCCTTCTTATCCCACTCTGATATGCTTGATCCATGCCTGTTATCTACTGACGACATTCTAAAAAAAACCCTTTTCATGACTATACAGAGCTACTCAATTGCATCCAACGACACACAAAATGCACAACAAATACATGCCTCCGAAAAAAGGGGTCTTCCTACATTTGTCGTTATAGTTCTCCATGGCCTTTACAAAACTCATATTCCATGTTCATTGATACCAATGGCAAAAAAACATACAAACCAGCTCGCAATGATGATCGTTTGAATAGCCATATCCCTTCCATCCTATCAATATGGCGTGGGAATGTTGATTGTCAACCAGTTCTTGACATACATGCCATTCAAAAATACACAGCTAAGTATGCAGCTAAATCAGGAACAAAATCTGAAAGCTTTCACCAAATGCTTTGACGAATTGTCCATGCTGCACCACTTCTTGACCCTTCCATTGTTGCTATTCAAAAATTCCTTTCAGAAACACTTGTTGATCGTGACATTGGAGCCCAAGAAACATGCCATATGTTGCAAAAAATACCTCTCATAGTTAGTATTCGTACTTTCTTATCCCTCAATGTCAACCGAAAAACTTATAAACATGTTTCATCAGAAAATCCCACATCCTTCACATCACCAAACTTCATAGGTGCCTACCTTTCATGCCCTTCCGCTCTTCATTCCATATCTCTCATTGAGGCTACAAGATCTTGGTCATATAATGCTCATAAAAAAAAATAAAAATGGAAACCAAGAGATCCCCCCGCCATCATCCGTGTTCTTCCCCATTACTATTCAATCCCCTCAATAGCTACACCCTTGTTCATTGATTTCTGCAGATCTGAACTCATGCTATACAAACCTTTCCACAATATACAACTTGACATTGGTGCTTCCGACGATGCCATTGTTACAAACTATCAAGAACTTAGATTGACATACACTCCTTGGCATGTTGATCAGAAACCATTTGAACCCATTTCCTTATCAGAAGACACCATGGTTTCTGACGATTTGCAAAACCCACAACCCATGCAATTGGATGAATGTGAATTGCTCTCCCAACTACACCTTACCAATGACATGCAAATAAGTGACCTAGACATCCTTGGTCATTGTGACTTAGACAAAAACCATAATTGGCATGATACGACCATCCCCCTCCACTTGTAAGAACTTGCCATTGACTTCATACAAAATAATCGCTCAGACCACCGCCTCCCTCAACCATCCTACTCTGATACACCAAATTCTCAGACATTGTCCCCAACTCAAATGAAAGCCCACTCCATTGTCATGAATCACTCCGCAAACATCCTAACAAGTCCTCCACTCAGAATGGTTGTGCAAGGAACTGCTGGCACTGGCAAATCATTCTTCATTCGCTGCATAAGAGAATCCCTTTCCTTGACCAAAAACTTCAATCAATCCCCAATCTTGCTACTGGCCCCTACCGACGTCGCAGCATTCAACATCCAAGCGTCTACTATCCATTCAGCCCTTCATATTCCTATAAAAAATTTCATGCCTTTGGAAGGGAATTCACTTTCAAACCTCCAAGAGGAACTTTAGCATATCCACTACATTCTCATTGATGAAATGAGCTTCCTAGGCCCAACACTTTTAACCTAGATTGATGAATGTCTCCGCGAAGCATTCCCTCACCATAAAAACATCTCTTTTGGTGGTTGCTCAATTATTCTTGTGGGAGACCTTGCCCAATTACCACCAGTTATGGACATTCCATTGTATGTAGGCTCTTCCCATGGTATTTCACTTTGGCGCAACTTCAACATAGTTGTAACACTTTCAACTGTTTTTCGCCAGCAAGGAAATGACCCATCACAGGTCACCTTCAAGAACCTTCTTACCAACATCAGAAATGCAACAGCTACTATAGAGGATTGGAAGCTTCTCATGTCCAGGACAGACTCCTTCCTTTCTAAGGATGAGTTATCTGCTTTCAAAGGTTCCATGCACTTATTTGCAACCAACCAACTAGCTTCGCTTCATAATCTACACATGCTCAAGTCTTTGCAAATTCCAATAGCACTTTCTATTGCTGAGCACATAAACAACCATGCTACTTCTCAAATTGAAGATGAGCAACTAGAGTGTGCAGTGTTGCTTTGCCATGGGCAGCGAGTAATGTTAACATCAAACTTATGGGTTTCAGCAGGCCTCAGTAATGGATCACTCGGACAAGTGGTTGATATTTTCTACAAATCACAGCATCATCCTCCACAACTTCCAACATTTGTTGTTGTTAACTTCCAAAAGTACATTGGTCCAGTATGGGATACCAACAGTCCTACTTTTCTACCAATTCCACCTATATAAAGGGGGGGTCGTACTCAAATCCCTCTTAAAATGGCATGGGCATTAAAAATATATAAATCTCAAGGCATGACATTACCAAAGGATACAATAGATATTGGCACAATGGAGCGTCAAGGTTTGACCTTTACTGCACTTTCTAGAGTCCCGTCCCTTAAGGATCTTCACATCTCCCCAGCATTTTCCTATGATCGTTACAAACGTATGCAAGATAATCCACATGTCAATGTAAGGAAAACCCCAGAGACATTGCTACAATCAATGGAGCTCCCTTAACTACGTTCTATATGCAGGTACTTCTCTTTTTCCACGGTTTCATTTTCCATTACATCCTTTCAAGCTAACTCCAAATTCTTCTTTCTCCCTAACTACTTTTCTACTTTTCATGTGCAGGATCTAATCCTCAACAAGCTACAAATTGCTTGTTGTAATCTACATATCAATGTTCTATTTTTCATTAACATAAATGTACTCGGATCAAAACATTATAATGTAAGAGGATCGAAATGTATATGAATTCATTTCAATTGTCAAAACACTTTGACAAAAAAAATATATTTATGAATCAAATTATGAATTCCTTATTTAGATGTTATGAATTTCTTATTAATGATCCACATTTAAGAAATGTATACTTGATTGTAACATAAGAGCTACAAAAACTAAGAATCCATTGTCATTTGGATGAGGCAAGAAATTTTTTTATGATTGCTTTTGAAATGCAGATAATGTAATGGCCATTTATGTGAATAATATAATGATACAATTTGTGGTTCAACACTTCAATTTCTCTTTCTTGTTGTATATGTCCACATCTTCTTCTTTAGCTTGCAACACGAGGTTCTTTTATTGCACCCCTATCTACAATTGTAAGCTACAAATTGTTTGTTGTAAATGTTCTATTTTGCATTAACATATATGTACTCGCATCAAAACATTCTAATGTAAGAGGATCGAAATATATATGAATTCATTTGAATAGTCAAAACAATTTGACAAAAACAAATTAGAATTGCTTGCCTTTTATATTTTTAGACCTACTAAATTCTTAAATGTAAGGATTATGAATCAAATTATAATTTTTTCATAATATTATAAATCTTTTCTATTAGTAATTTAATTTATCTTTTTTCTAGATATATACAACAATTTTAAGTTTTTTCATGATCCACATTTAAGAAATGTATACATGAATTATTTTTATTTATTTAGTAGATAGATCCATAAATTTATGCAATGTTTCTTGATTGTAACATAAGAACTACACAAACTAACAATCCATTGAAATGAATTATTTTTATTTATTTAGTAGATAGATCCATAAATTTATGCAATGTTTCTTGATTGTAACATAATAACTACACAAACTAACAATCCATTGTCATTTCAATGAGAGAACAATTATTTTCATGATTACTTTTGAAATCCAGGTAATGTAATGGCCAATTATGTGAAAAAAAATAATGTCTTTAAAATATTGTATCAACCATAATATTTTATTCGCTAAAATTTGTGCTTCACCACTAGAAATTGTCTTTCTTGTTGTATATGTCCACATCTCCTTGCTTAGCTTGCAACACGGCGTTCTTTTATTGCACCCCTAGGTACAATTGCTAGTTTTATGATATGCCGATCATTTCAATCCCTTTTCGTCAATTTTATATTCCACTTCTCACTCAATCAACATCTATGAAACAAATCCATCCAAAAAGGAAGAATCTTAATAGGAATAACGTCGGATTACATCCCAAATTTCTATGTTGACCATACACTGGAAATCCCATTTGCTTATATTCAAAGTACAATGTATCTAAACTAGCATTTGTATCGAGAGGAACGCCGAGAGTATAAAAATATTGAGTCTTTTGGTAGCTGAACCTTTCTCACTTACCTTGGGAGACTGGAGATTACATTTTAATAATACTTTTGTGGGTACTACTAACCCAAGTTACCACTGAGGTTTTACATCAAGATCCATCTTTGATTCTCACTCTCTTTCTAAATTAAAGTAAAAATATCGGTCAACAACATACACTTCAATATTGATTGCATGCAACTGTGAATGTATGAAACTGCTTTTGCTCAAAAAGACAACAAAACATAGCTCATCAGTAATTTAAAGCCTATGCTAAGTACTGTAAAATATTAGAGGGAGAGTTAATTCATTAAGCATTTATTATTAAATGAACATTTTTGCTTTGTGTTTTGGTACAAGGGCAAAACCTATCAGTTTTTATCACTAGTTTTAGGTTAGCCAATGCAAATTGACTTATTATCTCAAATGTAAAATAACTAAAATTAGGTTTTCATCACTAATTTTAATTTCAAATGTAAAATAAAACAAAATTATCTCAATTTCAGATGTAAAAAAAAACAGAAATTATTGTTAATTTATTATTTAATTGGCCACGGATTTTGAAAAAAAAAATATAAAAGTTTGCGGGACCACACAACAAAATAAATCTATCATACTACACCCGCATCCCTTCGGGATGCGAGTTGCGGGATGACACACAATACTTACAAAAATGCTCCCGCATCCCACATTCTAAAATTTCGGGATGCGGGTTGCGGGATGGAAAACTTGCAAATAATAAATTTCAAGCTCCTGCAACCCGCATTGCGGGATGCGGGATTCGGAACTTTGATTTCTTTTTTCATCCACTTTCCGTAAATACATTTGAATAAACATTTTAATTAAGAAATTTATTTAAAAATGTATTTTAGTTCAAATGTATTTACGGAAAGTGGATAAAAAAAATTAAAGTTCCGATTTCCAGTTAGCTAATGCAAATTGACTTATTATCTCAAATGTAAAATAACTAAAATTAGGTTTTCATCACTAATTTTAATTTCAAATGTAAAATAAAACAAAATTATCTCAATTTCAGATGTAAAAAAAACTAGAAATTATTGTTAATTTATTATTTAATTGGCCACGAATTTTGAAAAAAAAAAATAAAATTTTGCGAGACCACACAACAAAATAAATCTATCAAACTACACCTGCATCCCAAAATTTCGAGATGCGAGTTGCGAGATGACACACAATACTTACAAAAATGGTCCCACATCCGGCATTCTAAAATCTTGGGATGTGGGCTGCGGGATGGAAAACTTGTAAATAATAAATTTCAAGCTCCCGCATCCCAGAACTTTGATTTATTTTTTCATCCACTTTCCGTAAATACATTTGAATAAACATTTTAATTAAGAAATTTATTTAAAAATGTATTTTAGTTTAAATGTTATTTATTCAAATGTATTTACTGAAAGTGGATAAAAAAATTAAAGTTCCGATTTCAGCATTCCGCAATTTGGAAAGCGGAAATCGGGAAATAAGATAAAAAAATTATGAGATAAATACTTTTATGATAATGCGGAAATTGGAACTTTGATTTTTTTTTCATCCACTTTGCGTTAATACATTTGAATAAATTAAATTACATTTTTTAATTTCGGATCTTTGTTTTGTTTATTGATCAATGAAATAACAATGGAATGCCCATCGATATGAAAAGTCATATGTGTATAAATGAATAGAAAAAGTTATGTTCTCACTATGTACTCTGTGTCTCTTCATGTTTTTGATGATGAATAATTTTAGTTCTAGCGCTTAAATCTTTGGATCAACCTCTAGTCATTTCCAACAATAATTATAACCTTTGAAACAACTCAAATTCATGTAAACCTTTAAATATTCAATTAATTTTCCATTTATAAATATGAATGCACAAACTATGTTGTATATAAGTTACAAAAACATAGCCTATTGGAGCTATTGGAGAAACTATAGCCTATGAAATTGGGTTATGGAACATTTGGTTGGCTTCTCACAACAACAAAAAGAAGAAAAAAACAAAAAAATTTCAAATAACAAAATCTGATGTCTGTTACCAACATTCCAATCTCATGTGTGCAAAATTATAAAATTTAATGAATTGGACAGAGAGAAATATGCCTTAAAACTATGAAATTAATGAATTGGACAGAGAGAAATATGCCTTACAAGTACCAGAAATCAGTAATACTGTTCAAACATGAGGTTGCGACATTTGTGCAAAGGATTCTGCTGAATAGGTCAAGCTTCACCTCAACGTTCCCTGAATCTTTCCCTCCACTGCAAATATCCTACAGAACTTAGGATGATTCAACATTTGAATTAACACATTTTCCCACTAAACATTTTTATGTCAGGTTAACAATCATTGGAAAATAAAGCCTTGTTTTCAACACTTACATTTGCATGCATTCCATTGCCTTCAGTACTCTATACCAAGGTATCATCCTAGGGTTCATATTAATATTCACAATTAAGTGTAAACCAGGGTTCTCATCAAAGTATTTTCGTAGTGTAATTCTTCACCTGTCAGATATCCTAAACAGTAATTTTCTGTCATGCAGTACTTGCTTGCATGAAGTGACTCTATAAAATAAGGAGATCAAGGAAATAAGGAGCTTGGGCTCTATAAAATACACCTGTCACACAAATATGAGTTATTGGAGCAGCTGCAGCCTATGAAATTGGGTTGTGGAACCATTGGTTACCTTGTCACAACAACAAGAAGATGAAAAATCAAATAAATTCAAATAACAAAATATGATGTCTGTTACCTGTGTTGAAGAACATTGTCATGTGTGCAAAATTATGAAATTTGATGAATTGGGTAGAGATAAATATGCCTTACTAGTACCGAAAATTAGTAATATTGTACAAACATCAAGTTTTGACATTTGTGCTAATTCTTCTGCTAAATAGGTAAAGCTTCACCTCATTGTTCCCTGAATCCTTCCCTCCATTGTAAATATCCTATAGAACTTAGGATGATTCAACATTTGAATTAACACATTTTTCCATGAAACATTTTTATGTTAGGTTAATAATCTTTGGAAAAGAAAGCCTTGTTTTCAACACTTGCACTTGCATGCATTCCATTTCCTTCAGTACTCTATACCAAGGTATCATCCCTATCTCCAAGTTGAGTACAAACATAGACGCCCACTCAACCAAAAAATACACATGACGCTTTAATTTTTTCTTATGTATGTTCGAGAATCAATATCATTTTTCTCAATAATTGCGAAACCTATTTTTCAGAGAAGCCTAAACTGCTAAAATAAACTTTGATTTCGACTGAAGTTTTCTTTCCCCATTCCCAAAATTGCACACAAGGAAATTGCAAACAATTTTTATCCCTTCTATAACCCAATATCCTCGGCATGTTTAAACGATTCCATAATTTTATCCTCTGAATTGACAGTAAAGCAAAGGCACCTCACAACATGAAATATACACCACACCACACAATGTGCCTTTATAGATAAGAATATAGACAAAGATGTAATTCAAGGAGGATGGATTAAGCCTTAAACAAGAATTAGAAACTCATCCTCAACCTCTTCAAAGATCAAAATCCAACACAATGTTATACTGGAATAATAGAACCAAATACTAATACTCATGCTCATTTTCATTCTCCCTCATGGCTCTAATGATGTGTTATAGGTGACCCAAAACTTTCAACCCCATATATTTGAGCAATTTTGGCACTAAAGTATGGAATGTGGCGGCGTTTGCAATGAAATATAAAAAAATTTCAAATGAAAAAAAAAATTCTAGAAAGAATCTTGCATTCCAACTAGAAATATGACTTACAAAATGTTAAATTAAATGCAGGTGGAGGAGGAAGACTAATTTCAACCGTTACAAAGGCAAAACCCCGTTTGTCCAAAGATCTAGGAATTAATATTGGTTTGCCTAATTATTCTGTAACAATCTTTACTCAATAATATATAGCAACCAATTTCACTTCACATGTACATAGTATATTGTTCTGTTTAATCTTTTTACAATGCAATATCTTCACTTCAACCTGAAACTATCATAGTAGAGGCATGAAACATTTCAACTTGGATTGCAGTGTGTATGTTCACAAACCCCAGAACGAAGTATTCACCCCTTGAGTATCAAGGAAGGTAGATCACTCTACAAGAATCAAAATAAACTTCCTTGGCCATATTATTTATGTTGTGTGCAATGTTGCAATGATTTCATGTTGCACACTCCTGGACTTTTTCTGTCTTGAAATTTTTTCTCCAGAATTTTGTCCTTACTGTGCCAAATTGAACATGGACTCGAACTTGAACCTGGAAACTATAACTTTATTGTGCTAGTTACCATAATCTAAATCCTTGAAATCTAGTTGGTCAATTGACTGATGTTGTGTACTGGAATTGAATTTTAATATACGATAAGATTTTGCACCAACCCCGCTTCTCAAATTTCTGGTTCAGTAGAAGCTGATGATGTTCAATTGCAAGTAGATATGTATGCTACGTGAAGCAGAGTAAACACAAACATATTTGAGGAAGGGGATCCTACATTCTGTTATTGCTTATTGTCAATGTTTCCCCAGACCTTAAAAAGGAAGACCATGATTTTGTTGAAGGTTGGAGTTTGTTAAAGATCCGAGGAAGCTAAATTGCCTTTTTTCCATAGGAAAATCTTGCTGGATACCCCCGTATTTTGATGAAGGGAAGCTCAAATGCCAGCCACAATGGAACCTGGTAACTACAAGGGACTCAACTGGATTTGAAACTGTTACCCAGGGCCTCCTCGTCGGCAACAAGCCTTGGGCTTATGGCTCAACCGATTGAGCTAACGCTAGGGGCTGAGAAAGCTAAAGTACTGCTTAGGAAGATGGAATATAGCTTCTATGAAATTATAGGATATCGTGCAAAGGAACATGAGAAATTGTTCTTGGCATCCAGTTCAATTAGCATGTCGGTGTCCTACTTAGCAATTACTTTTTGTTTTATCAGTATTATTATTTTAATTTCAATTGCTTTTTTTTTCCGATGTGATAAATCTAGCTTTTTGATATGAAAAGGCTTCAAATAATGTCTACATTTTTGTGTTTTAAATTTCTCACATGATTTCCTTGCGAATTTTTTTAATGGCCCTTTTGTCATGCCTCTTTAGTTAAGATATCCCATTATCTTTTTTGGTCCCTACATAATGCTTTGGACAAGGAACAACTGTCTGATAAAGATTAGTTAAGTGTGCCAGCGTATTTGCATAGAATCCATTGTTGTTTTGGAAACAATCCTATTATATAGCCCAGCTAAAACTAAAAGGATGTTGTATGATCTTTTGTAAAGTAGTAATGCACTTGTTGGCTTGGGTTTATATTTTTGCATCCTATAGGTGGTAATGAAGCCTATATCGTGTTTGCATGGGATTATTTGATCTCATCTTCGGTTTGTGTGTTACCTTCATGGTTTATTTTTTACTGTTACTAATTAATAGAAAATAGCATGTTCCCTAGAGATCTCTTCTAACAAGTCTTTATGAATATGGATAATATTTTTAAAGTTTATATTTCATTGGGTGCCTTGATAAGAATAAAATTATAGATAAATAACTCAACGATACTCACATGATACTGCTTGTCTGAAAGGCAAAAATTGATGTGTTGTTACTGATAACACACCCCTGTTGATGAAGGGAGGCCTCTGGTTTCAAGGCTCCTGGAACCTAACCCTAGGTCATGAATCACGATCCCGATCATGGAGGTATCCTGGTTCAGGAAAGGCTTCAAGGCCAGACGCCCAGCCCGTGTTGACGATGACATTGGCCTCGCCGATTGCATTCGAACCTATGAAGGCCGTGAAAGAATCGATGCCCGCATTCGCCTTTGATCATCTTTCTCGCCGGGATTAATCTTTCCGGGTTTTTCAAGGTTAAGATCGTGAATAATGTCATTGCTGGTGGTGGTTGCCAATCTGCGTCATGAAGAGTGGAGACTGCAAGAGCCATTTTCCTGTACTTCCGTTTGTGATCTCGCTGGGTCGTTCGGGTCCAGATCCCATGCAGGATGCCCTGTGAATGGCGTCGGCTCGCCTTCGAGCTCGAGATCGGTTACTGTCAACGGGTCCTGGCTTTGGGTATGGGCATTGGCAGGCACATTGACAATGAGTATTTCACGGTGGGAGGTTATCAGTGGGCCATTTCCCAGATGGCAAGAATGCCGTGGACAACGGAATGCGTCCAGTCTTCATTCTTTGATGGGGTTTCGGCTCAAGATCGGTGGGCTGGATCAAGATCTGTGGGATACGGCTTCAAGAAATGGGGTCGAGGGCTTCGACTATTGAGGTTTTTGGTTCATGAATGACTCCTTCATGATATGTTGATTTTGAAGAGAATGATCGCCAGCCTTCTCGGAATATGGCAGAGGCGGTGTCTGTGGATATACTCTTGCGTGGCGACCCATTTTGCTCCTTAGGGATCTCTGCGGCGGTGATGGCATTTCAGAGGCGGTGGCCTTTGCTATTGGCAGTATGTCTGATCTCAGATTTTTGTGACCTGTCATTTGATTTGGGTTGTGATATCCATATTTTGGGACAGTTTTGTATTTTTTTTGGTTATGTTAATATGAGACACCAAATATGTGACAATGTAGGGATCCTAGTGATCCCCTTACATGTGCAGATGTAATTTTGTTCTACTTTGAAATAAAATTATGAATTTTTTCCGAGGAGGAAAAAAAAAAAACACACCCATGTTAATTGGCCCAACTCCTTTCAATTGTATAACTTATTTGCCATTGTGGTCACTGCTCCTTGTTCTTGATGTTGGCCTAAATTATTGATGTTCTTTATCACAAATTCGATTTTTTAATTTTATCTGATCACACTTAGTGAGTGGAGGTAATAGTGTTGTTTATTGATGACACAACTGTTTACAAATTATGTTTTAAAGACTAAATTGATTTTTGTGCATCCAAAGAGATAGCTGTGTGCTAAAATGTTTGACAGGCTTTGATGAGAGATGAAATTCTGGGGTATAAGAAAGTGTGATTTACCCTTGTGATAAAACATGGGACAACATTCAGTGAAACAAGAAATTTAATTCTCAAGGGGGGCTTTTTTTTCTTTTCTTTTTTCTCAAGCAGCAAATGTAGATTTTTACTTGGCATATTGCATGTATGTCTGTAGTTGTTTTCCCTGGGTTATTCTAAGCTGTCTGTTATGGATGTGTCAAGTTTCTTGGTCATTTTTCAAAAACTCTATGGACATAGGAGATTCAAATGATGTTGTTTTTTAAGTTGCTTTCAGTGTTTGGATGCCAATTGTAGATACTCTTGGAGGATATTGGTATATTTGAGTTCTATTGCCATATGTTTAATATTTATAAGAAAATTTCTTAGAAGAGTTGCAGAAGCATTACACATTAGGAATTGGTTGGTGTCTTTTTCAAAAGATATTTTTGGTGATTGGATTGGTTGCTGAAATGATATGTTATAAATTTTTCCTCAAATAGCATTCCACGTTAGAAATTGGTCGGAGTCTTTTTCAAAAGAGATTTTTGGTGATTGGATTGGTTGCTTAAATGATATGTTATAATTTTTTTGTCAAAATATAGCAGGTATGGCTTGGCAGTATACAGAACAACAAAACTCAAGTTTTTGAAGGACATATATGGTTTTAACTTTTAACTAAAGCAACCAAATTTCAATAAATGATGCAAAATTCTCATTTCAAATTTATGTGCATATTTCTTATGAGTTTTTTTTTGGCTTATAATCTTTTCCAAAAATTGTTTTTAATTAGTTTCATTGAAGTGTCCGTTAAAGCTAATGTATATAGCCCTACAACCAAAGTATTCAAACAAGCACACAATAACTTCTATCAAATCTGTGTTGTCGTTGCAATTTGGAAATTACTGGGTTAGGTTCGAGTTGCTTCTTAATCTAGGGATTTTATAATTAAAAATCTGAAAGAAGAAATCTATAACATTTGGGGCTAAGCGTCTGTGATTCAATATCAGTTCGATTTCGAAGTTTAGAAGTGAAGATTTTTAAATGGTGAAGGTTTCATATAATTGACAATATCAATTTAATTTAAAACGTATAATTACATAAATTAGAGAATCGAGATTGATTAATATATGGCTTTCTTCTGTGTTCATATTCTTTCTGTTAACTTAATTTCTGTTCGTATAATGGAATTCAGGTATAATTATAGAAATTAGAGAATCGAGATTGATTAAATTAAGCCAGAAATTACAAAAATGTTTCATGTTTGATTAATATAATTTAATTTTGATAATGGGAATTTGTTTAATTATCACTCTCATCCCAAGGAGTGTAATTGAAAAAGTGAATAGTGGGATGTTACCAGATTTACTCATCCATAGTACACAATCCAAGTCAGACTAATTTTGTTTAATTGAAATAAGGAAAATAAAATGATATATAATTTTTTTAATAATAAACTAATTATAATTATTAAAAAATCAGATGGGAAAGAGTTTTAATGTGAAACAGAATCCTATCGTAGAGATATGCCATGTAATAGTGGAACATGGCAACTTAATGTGAAGGCAAATACATTATTTAGAAAAGTTTTGAGGTTTAGTAAAAAAAAAATGGACTTTGGCGGAGGAAGAAATTATGCAGAAGGAAAGAATGCAAATAGACTAAATAAAGCCTGTGCGTTTTCAGAAAGTGTATTTAACCAATCAACTCCATGCCAAAAATTTTAACTATAGGCGTGCTTCTTACAATAGCTTGCATTTTCTCTCCGACTCTTTTTCTTCTTCCTCCAAATAGTACCAATTTCAAATTTCAACCATGGGCATGCTTCTTGCAATAGCATGCATTCTCTCTCCGGTTATTTTTCTTCTTCCTGCAAATCCTAATAGCCTTGTGTTATGATCCCGCATCCCACAATTTGCGGGTTGTGGGACCACACTTCAAAATAAATCAATCAAACTACATCCGCATCTCGCATTCCAAAATTTAGGGAAATTTCGGGATGTAGGTTGCATGATGGAAAACTTGCAAATAATAAATTTCAAGCAAGTTGCAGGTTGTTGGTAGGAAAACTATTAAAGTCTATGGAGCTTCCCGCAACCCGCAACCCACAATACCTGGCTTTGTGCAAAGCTTCGAATCTCTGAAGCCGAGAAGGGGACATCGCCACATTGTATAGAATCAATCTTTGCATGTGGAAGTATATCTGAGTATAGCATCATTACATTTGAAGCGCTCGCTACGTAATGTAAATTGATACTGTCTCTCGTGTATAGAAGACCACCTGGAAAATTCATGTAATTAGTTGTAATTTCAAGCAATATATATTTTTTTTAACAGAAACTATAAAAGGATTTTATAAAACAAGCTGTGCACAGCCATTCATTACAGTAGTGGCAAAACAAAGTATTCCTGTAGATCAAAATTGCTGCACAGAAAGCTTATCCTAGGAGTTTTCCAAAAAACTACACACAGAGTTCTTCCAAAACAGCTATTGTTGCGGGTAGTATATACCCTTATAAACTGATTACATAATAAAAGATAGTAGAACATTTAACCATAATTAAGGAAAAAAGATTAAGGATTGCCTCTAAAATTCCTGGGCTGAACTACAGACTCTTCCTCCATTGGATGCTCAGCTTCTGCAGTGGCTCCATTCACCTTGCTGCCCTGGTTCATGGTAATCATACGCTCGAGATCTTCCTGAATCTTGTCAACCTTGCCCATTATCTCTCGAAGGTTGCTTTCATTATCATCAATCCGAGCGTCGTGGTTGTTGATCTGCAAAGAGGTGTAGCTCACCGTTTCTCCCATGCTCTTAACCTCCCGCGCCATTTCTTTGTTGTCCATAATGCCAATTGCTAGCATTTCATACAGACGCCTCAAGTTCTTTTTTATATCCGTTATTCCTGCACTTTCACCAGCCTGAGACATTCTTTCTGCTCCTGTAGAGATCTCTATTCGAGCAAAGTGACTGTGCAAGGCACGAATAGAGATAGCGAGGACACGAGCCTGGTTCTCGACCGAGGGACCGTTGAGAAAAATACTGAGCACTATGAGATCATGTTGCAGCAAGGAGCACCCGTGCCTTTCTTTACAAACCAAAGTGCCCACAGCACCTTTCTGCCACCCCGTGCAATGAAAACCCAAGACCATGCTTCTTCCCAAATTGCCAGAATGCGTAAGATTTAGACCAGAGCCAAGGCTTGAAGACCACAACGCGGAGAGGGAACTGCAATGGCAAGTGGAAAAGGCTGCAAGAGCAAGCCTTTCCTTCATGAAGGAACGGGTGAGAGGGAGTGCTTTCCACGGGATACCCTGCAGCCTCCCTTCTCCAACACCTGCAACTACATTCAGGAGAATTCACGCAGCCACATGAGAACCAGAGCCGAGAACAAGAGCAGAGTGAATAAGAATTTCGCTGCGAGGAGAAGGCATAGTATAATGGTCGAGGGGATAATGAGCGTGCGAGGAGAATAAGCATTTAACTCAGGGCTGGTTGGCCATTAAGTCTGCTAAGACCGAGAGATAGAGAGGGTAGAAGATAAGCCACGTGGCAGAGGGAGGAGTGAAAGCAGGACAACAAATTAAATGCATGGAGCCGTCGAGAAGCTGCGAGGAGTGGAGGCCAATTGAGTGGAGGTGATGTGAGGCAAGGGGTGAAGGGGAGAAGGGAGGGATAAGGTTAAGGGGATAGGATAAGGGGGGGGTTTTAAATAAATGGGGAGGGAGGGATAAGGGAAAAGGGTTAAGGAAGGGGGAGTGTAAGACTGAAAAGGAGGAAGAGGAGGGGGGCCTTTGAGGCTTCTTAAAAAATGAGGGAGGGATAAAAACAACAAAGAGAAAAGCCGCATAAAAAGAGATCGGAGAGGGGGATTTCAACACCACATTAAGGGATGAATTTAAGGATAGGATGGTTTCTGTTCTGACTGTAATGACCTTGTGGGAGTGTGGCACCTATGTTAGCCAGAATGTCTGCTGCAAAATTATTGTGCCGAAGGATGTGGAGAGTCTCGTAGGATTTATACATAAGAAGCTTGGCTTTTTCAAACAGGCGGCGACAGTTGACTACTCTAGAGGGGTATCCGTTGATCAATTTGAAGATGACGTGCATGGAGTCTTCGAATATCAGAACCTTTCGAAGCTTTTTAGTTTTTAGAAGATGTAGACCCTGGAGAAGTGTCAGCCACTCAGCTTCATTATTTGTTCTATTTCCTAGACCCCACACAAAGGTTTGTTCTACATGTCCTCTGGGATCCAGGAGGATACCCTCCGCTCCTGCCACCCCATAATTTCAAGCAATATTATCCACATTCAACCTTGCTAATTATTCCATTCAAATCATGCAAAAAAATCGAACTGTAACTTTTACCACCAGTTCACTCAGAAAGATAAATTTGAAATAGTTTAAAAGTACCCTTGAACTGGAGCTTTTGCCTATTATATCATGTACACAACCTGTATATATAGATAGATCTTTAGTCATTAAATAAATTGAAATTTGCTTCTAAGTAGAGGTATCCACTTTTTATGCTGTTGAAATTGCAAAAATATGCGTGCCTCAACGAGGTTGATTGTATGAAAGAATTTTGAATTGGGAATCCATTTTTATAGTAAAAAAGAATTTCAAATTACTATTGGAAAAAATAAAAATTAGCAAAATGTTTAGAAATGCAAAATCAGATATGGCTCTCACAAGTATGCACGTTATATATTTCACTTCGGCTTAGGCTATGGATTAACTAACTTTACTGCATTTTTTCATCTGAACTAGAACTGATGGCTGGCCAGGCAAGAGAGCCAGCGAATGGATATTAGCAAAGAGAACACCGAGGAAGTAGGATTTGTATCTAAAATATTAGATGGATTGAAGTTTCAATAAACACAAATATGAAAACTAAATAAATATAAAAAATTTAAATAATACTCTCCAGATGACGACTATACTAAAAATTTTATATCTAGTTTTCTTATGAGTTTTACGGGTTTTGTTGTAGGAGAAGCTTAAACAATACAGAGATAACAAACAAAATAGATAATAATGGCAAACACATAAAAATGAATATAGAGATTTAACATGGTAAAACACTTCAGAGAGAAACATTCACAAAGTAAGTGTAGTGTATGGGTATTCTAGTATTCTTGGAATTCAAGCTGCTCTGTCGGGCGATCTTTGTAGTAAAGGACTGGCGCTCCCTTCATCGTTATCTCTACCTCTTCTTCTGCTCTTTTTTTTGGGCTGCAAGAACTATTAGTTCCCAATTCAATTTCATCTTCGTTGTTTTTTCGTGTGCGATCATCATTCCAGTCGATCTCAAGAGTTTTGGAATCCACGGAAAAGGATTTGGAGGATCTGAGGTTTCCGTTTCCCTGGCCAATGTTTTCCATAGTCAACTCTAGCCTGAACTGTGTCGAACCCAACAAATCATTGACAGACACAGGTCAGAATTTTAGTGGCCAGGAAGACGAGGAATCTTTCGAGACTACGTCTGCATAGGGAAAACGCCTTCAGCGTAATTATACCAAAATGCCTGAATTTTTATAGATTACACTTCTTTGTGGCATCTGCTCCGAGTCTTTCACCCTAGGTGTGGTTATAGGTCTTTCCTTACCTTCCTTTCTATGAGTAAGAGGCAGGGGATTCTGAACGAAGCAAGCTCAGCGTTTGTGCGCTTGATTTTTATATCTAATCGAGTGTGTGAATCCCATCTTTGTGTTGTGCATTCACATGGAATTTCAGGAATTTGTCAACTTTATTGGCACAAGGGTGGTATTCCACGGAGCTTGAAAGAATGTCAGAATGGTGGTTGTTTAGTATAAGGATATGGATCAATTGGGACATGGGATGGAGTTGATACAACTGAAATCCATTGTTTCTCAAATTTGTTAGGGGAGGTTGAATCCATTCATAGATGGAATTACTAGAAAATCATGGTGGGCAAGGTTAAAAAAAAGGCATCAAAATCTTGTTTTACATATAATAGAGGGCCTTGATAGAGAAATATCTTTAAGTCTACACCCTGTAGGTGTGTCCAGGTTCTATGGAAATATGTCCAATGTATATGAGAAACATTCATATAGTTCACACAACATATGGAACTATGGTGAAAATGGTTTACAAGCATGAAAGAATTGTGGCACACAAGTAATTGCCAAAAGAGGGAGTAGGTGTTAGTTTTTCTTAAAACTCATTTTCAGTTTTTTAGTTCCAATAAAATGATTTAATACGATTTATGCACAGAAAACTAAATTTAAAGATTTGAATTTATGTGAATAGAAATATTCAAAGTTTTCTTAACAAAAAATTAACAACAAAAGATAGAAAACCATTTACAAATTCACATAATATATACCCTGAAAACCTCAATGGGGAAAACCAACAAAATGGAGATTTCTTGATTTATTTGCTCTCAGATAAAATATGGAAAGTACATAGTAACTTACAACAATATTAAATCCTATACTTTTCCTTGGAAACCATGACAAGTTTTACCAACAAAGCGTGCAGTCGATACAACCTATAAGAAATGATTACTTCCCTGCAATATTTTTGATGCATCCTCTGCAAGTCTACCAACCACTTCAACAATTTGTATGGCATGTGTATTGTTGTTATACGACCTCTTTAATTCTGATGTACTAGCAACTCAATTCCTTGATCTATGTACCCTACCAAGAAGATATCCCTTCTAATATCGATGAGAATCTCTCTCTCTTCTTCTCCTTCAGCTTCTCAATATTTCTTTCTCTCTTTCTCTGTTATTCACAATGAGACAATGTGTCTAATCTCCTCCTTAGAGTTCATTTTATATTTTTCTTTAATGATAATGCCCTAAACCAAGATCTCCAAAGTGATAAAGGGATAATATTAGATCTTAGGTCGTTGAGATCTACGGATGTGGCATAATCCCACATTGAGATCACTTAAGTCACTTTATTGTTAATTTTAATTTAACAATAAAGTTACTTTATTGTTAAATTAAAATTACTTTAACTTTATAATAATAATAAAGTTAATACATAGAGAAGACCCCTTTTGTACAACTTCATGTAGGTTAGACATTCAAACTACAGAAGTATCTGTCCGATCTACATAATTCAACACTCCCTCTTATTGAGGAAAGTACTTCTTGAAGATGCTCCAAATGGATTTGTCACCAATCCCACCACATCATCCATTGTTGTAGTTTCTCCTTTTGAACTAGAAGACTTCCCTGCCTCCTTATTGGGAATATTCCATGAAGATCTGTTCTTCCTCACTATGCTCCTAGGAAGCTCCACATGCTCTAAAGTGAGAATCCATCAATGTCGGCTCATACCAACTTGGTCTTTTGACAGTACTGGAAGAAGTATGTTGCCCATATTCCAGATTCAAAAAATGAGTACTCGGTATCACCTTAATCTTTGGAGCATATCGCTCCCTACACTCTATATTTGACATTGATCCATGATATAACATCTCCTTGGACTCACTAACAAGATTTCCCAACTACCTGTATAACTTACCCTCTCTAACACCAAGCCTCATGGTTGCATTTCAGTTATATCCCTTTGAATGTATGAGCACATGTCCAGTCTGGAACATGACACCATACCCCTTGTCCTCCAAAGTTGAGACTGAGAGAAAGTTCATCTTCAGTTCTGGGAAATGCATCTCCCAAAACCTCCATATTTCCTATTGACACTAGTTGGAATAACATTGTTCCAAACCACTTTACTACATGTATGGTGTCGACCCCACTATCCACATAGCATTCTTATTTAGTCACTGAAATGCTAATGAGCAACTCCCTCATTTGTGTCATACGACTGGATGCGCCATTGTCTACGTGTTGTCTACGAACCATGCATCACTATCCACAATCTTTTCACTTATATCATTGGCGTATGAAATGTGTGCAGTTAAACAAAACTCCTTCTCAAACTTAGCTGCAAACTCTTCAACCTGTCTTGAAGTTGCAACCCGAGTCTCACATAGTTGCCTGTTTTGTGACATGCAAAGCACTTGACTTTGCACATGTCTTTCTTCTCACCATTTGAGATAGCCCTGCCACTAGATATTTTCTTGGGTTTTCTCTATATTGCAAGATAAACATTCTCCTCATCATCACCTAGATGTTGTATTTCATGACTGGATCCCATTCTCATCTCTTATTGTGTGAAATCATGCCATAATATTTCCCAGTTGGGAAGATTCTCTCTAGCAACAATTCCATGGACGAAAACATCCCGTGGTAAAGAAAAAAAATTCAAGGCTGTTCTAACCAATTATGGATCTTCAACCTTCTCCCCAAGAACACCCAACTCATCACGGACTTGCATGATTTTAGTGAGATAGGATGCAACTATATCAAATTTGGACATCTTCATGTTATGAAGCTTCTCATGTAGCACCATTTTTCTATTCTGGTTGCCACTCTGATAAATCTTTGTCAAAGGTTCCCACGTCTTGTAGGTGTTCTTCTTTTTTATCACATGAGGGATAATGTGATCCTTCACATCATCCATGCCTATTATTTTTTCCTTCACATTCTTTTTATTGTAAGCAGCCAACTGTGTTGCATCGGTAGGAATGGTCTAGGCTTCTTTAACAATATCCCAGAGCTCAAATTCCTCCAACAAAAATGCAATCCTCTCTTTCCAAGGGATGAAATTTGATGCCCCCTCCAACATATCTTCGAACCTCAAACCAGTGGCCATATTTATTTCCCTTCTGATACAATGAGCCAAAACTCTCATGGTGAAATAAACCATGTTGCATATCTCTTGCAAATATGTGTGCCAAACCCTTGGTTTTATTTCTCAGAGATCGGGCTCTGATACCATGCTAGTTTTCTTAAAACTTAGTTTCAGATTTCTAGTTGCACTAAAATTATTTAATACCTAGATTTATCTACATAAAACTAAATTTCCAGATCTAATATTTTATGAATAAAAATACTCTAAGTTTTCTTAACACTAAATGCACAACAAAAGATAAAAACCATTTACAAAATTGACGCAAGATGTCCTTGGAAAATAGAAAAAGGGAGGTTTCTTGATTTCTTTTCTCTCAAAGAAAATAAGGAAAGTACAACACTAAATTGCATCAATAATAAAACATGTACTTTGCCTTCGAAACTATGCCAAACTATGCCAACAAAGAGTACTACATGTACACCCCGTAAGAAATTATTACTTCTCTACAAAATATTTACTGCGTCCTCTGCAAGTCGACCAACCACTTCAACAATTTGTATGGCCTTTGTAATGTTGTTGTACAACCTATTTAATATTGTTTTACCAAGAAACTATTAGGATTATTAATCCTCCTTTGACCATACTGTCTATTAAATTATTTAGCCTAACTTATGAACCTTATTAATTAATTGGGTCCACTAGTAACATTGGATCCACTTGGCCTAATGGGGCCACATGTACCAGTTACCAAAGTGTAGGGAACACTGCTAGAGGTTAATTGCCACTTATTGCATGTGCATGCATCCGTTTGGGCGCCTCCTAGACCAATCCCTACATTTTAGGAGCCACTGGGAGTCTCGCCTCCAACCTACATCAGTTAGTTGGAGTTAGTACCAGTTATTCTTAGTTAGCTTTTAGTTACTTTCAGTTAGTTCACAATCTATTAGCTAGCACTAGCATTGCATGGCAGCATGTGGAGTAGGTGCCTTTTCCCACCTACCACACTCAATTGCACTGAGTTAACTAGTTATTACTGATTGATTGAGTTGGTTGGACATCTGGGAGTTGATTTGTTGGAATCTAATATTGATTGAGACACCATGAATTAGATGGTCAATTAGATACAGTCAGATCTAGTGGATAGATTCAAATTGCTACATAATGCATTCAAATTCTTTTCCTATGTAAACTATTGTAACACCAGATTTAATTACTGTGAATGATACTGTAAATTCCTTAGCAATACTCATCTATTTCTTGTGTGGTTTGTTTTGTTCAGTTTGTATCTTCATTCTCCATTTACTGCAATCATAATTCTGAACTGTCTGCTTGAAGATCTAAATGACATTCAAATTCTAATATGGTATCAGAGCCTTCTCAGGCATGTTTCATCCTTGTTTCTCCCATTGAACATCAGAAGCAACTGGGTTTCCACAGAAGTCCCCTATGATGATTTGCTATCTTTGAAGTTATTTAGAGCAGCGGAGAGGGTGTGACAGACCCTGAAAACATGTTCACGTCGAGAGGAAAAGCATGATTCTAACATAGTTCGAATATTTTAGTTTTTGCAGTGATATTTTGCAGGTTCAACTTCATATGGATTCGATATTATCAGTTCCTCTTCTTACTCCATCCAAAATATATTCAGAATGGAAGTTGAAGATGATTGCATCTATGAAGAGGCAAGGTCTCTATGGGACTTGGTAAAGAGTCTTATGAATATGAGAAAGAATGGATAAATGATGGTGATAGAGCTTATGGAAAAATATGTATGGCTTTTTGGAGGTCTCCAAGCTTGTGTTACCTTAATGATTTTGCAGAATCTATTAAATTGAGCACATAGATCTGTGGACAAACACACAACTCACAAGATAGATCACACAATTTACTCAGCAATTGAAGAATGAAACAGTGCAAAAATGGCTTGCAATTGTGAATGTTTTCATTAATCAAAAAGTAATTAGATGATCAATTACAATGTAATACAATGGCTAAATAGCCAGATGCAATTTGAATCCACATGAGGAAATTCGAATTGATTAGACTCTACTTGATTGTAGGTAACTAAGACCTTGTCTAAATCATTATCGGAGGACTCAATAGTTAACTGACCTTGTCTAAACCTTTATAGGAGTTCAACGGAGTTCTAAAACACAACTCAAGTGTCTAATTCAATGTTAATTGAGGCTAACTTACTGTGGTAGGTGAGAAATGCGCCTCTCTTGCATGCAGCCATGCAAATCTAGCGCTAACTGAATGTAGAGGACTAGAACTTAATGTAATTGATTCCTGACTCAGCTTGACTAGTCACCAACTCAACTCAACTGACCTTGGTTGGTATCAGCACTCCTAGTGGATCCTAAATTGTAGGGATTGGTCTAGGAGGCTCCTAAATTGTAGGGATTGGTCTAGGAGGCTCCTAAACTGACGCATGTAAGTGTAATTAGTGGCAGTAGGCCTCAATTAGTGTTCCCCATACTTTAGTAGCTGGAACATGTGCCCTAATTAGGCCAAGTGGACCCAATGGTGCTAGTGACTAAAAATAGACTGGATGGACTCTTGATTTAGACATGACTCCTGATTTATACATATGACCAAATTGGACAAGGGAATATTGATAATCCTAACACCCCCCTGAATGCAAACTTGGACAATCTGTGGGCCCTGGTAACTAAGACCATAGGTCACCCATTACATCAAGTAAAGTAAAGTAATTGCTTAATACAATGAGCTAGGGAAAAAACCATATCGGAAAAAATCCCCCCCTCTATCTAAGCAGATAGAATCTGGATTCAAGTTTGAAAAACTTGGAAATATGTTGCTGCAACCTTCATCTCTATGATATAGCAAAGCAACATGAATGGTGTTCTGTGCACGGGTATTCTGGGGCTTGGAAGGTAGACTTCTCTTTCTTCTCCCAAAATGATGATGGAAGGAAAGAGGAATGCAACCTTTGTCTCTTGCTGGATGAAGAGGAGTATGATCAACTCTATTCTTCTGAATGTAGTGAGACTGATCCTTTTCCATGTAGCATCTTACAAGGAGTCTATTACATCTCTCTGAAGGAGGTAATATTGCATGACATAGCGCAAGAGTCTTTCCCTTCTGAGTGTTAGGTGGGTTTCCAGTCATCTTCCTAGCTTCCAGTTTGCAAGTAGGGACTGGACCTGGATCTGAATCTTCCTGAATCTCAATCTCATAAATTGACATAGCTGGATCTGCAATACTAGTAGAAGCTGCAAAAGAAGTAGATGAAATGATTTTACCTTCCCTTACAAGTGGTTGCTGAGAGTGCACTGGTTCTGAAGGAGGCATGAAGTGTGAGAACTCATATTCTTTGGAGGCATGATTTGCAACACCCTTTGCTATTATGTTCCCAGTAGAGATATCTGTGATCTCCACTGAGTCAGGACCAAATATCACTCACTTTGGAGAGCCAGTATGAGTCATCTGGTATACAGATAACAGGTTTGAAGCTAGGGAGGGAACATAGAGGACATCTTTGAATCTTCCATGTTCAAGCTTGATAGAACCCTTCCCTTTGGTTCGAATTTGATTGTTATTTCCCATCTAAATACTAGGACCATCAAAGAACTGTAAGGAAGAGAATGATTCTCTGGAAGCAGCCATATGATTGGAAGCTCTAGAATCAATGAGAAAGACTTGTGTTGTTGAACAAATAGCCTTCAGTGCATGGCCTTTACTTTGATGTTCTTCATCTTCTTCTTCAGATTCATCCTTCCTTGATCTAGCAGGAACTGTCTGAAATGGCTCTTCTTTTGAGGAAACATAAGAGCCATTTCATACAGGAGCTTTCTGAATAAAAGCCCCTTCCACAGTAAGGATAAAGAACCTTGCCTTTGCATTCTTCTTGCTTCTCTTCGAACCTGAAGGCTCATTTGAATGCTCTTTCTTCACAGGAGGCTTATCTCTTTGCTTCCCTTTATCATTCTCTCCCTTAGGTCCTCCTGCAACTAGTGCTTGATCTCTAGAAGATCGAATGATCCCATTTGGATCAACTTGTCATGCTCATAAGCGAGAGATGCAATGAAAGCATCAAAAGTGGGCATTTTCCGATTTGGAGTAATGAGCCTCACCGATTGAAAATTTGATACAAAGATTGAGTAGTCTACACTGAGTTTTGAGAGAATGGCAAGGATGAACTGATCATCCTCCTTCTCCACCTTGCATTGTTTCAACTGGTATATCAGGTTCTTGAATTTTGTGAAAAATTCATTCAGTTTTTCGAAGTTGGATGGATTAGGAGAGATTAGTTCATTTTCTAGCTGATCGACCCTCATATCATCCTGCTTATCAAATAAGGAATTAATCTTGTCCCAAATCTCCTTGGGAGTCTTCAATCCTTGGATGTGGAAACGAAGATCTTGAGAGACTGAGAGGGATAAGTATCCATGAGCTTCACCAAGCCTGTTCAAGTACTTTTCTTTTTCATAACTAGGAATTGGCACTGCCTCTGTTTCTTCTGTGAGTCTAAAGAGAAACTTGGTGTGAAGGAATCTCTCCATGTCTTCTTTCCACTGGTGGTAGTTGAAGGAGGTGAGCTGCTCCATTTGAGGGAACATTTTGAATGCAGTAGAGAGGACTGAGTTGCTATAGCGAATGCTGTGAGGGTAATGAGCTTCTTGTAGTGAATGCAGTGAGAGGAGATGATAACTTGTAAATCACACAATCAAACATACACAATAAGGTTGATAGTTTGCACTTTTGGAATTTCCTTCACACCCAGCATAGTTGATCAAGCAAGCTTGATCAACAATTTCTTAACTTGGGATATTAAGTGGTAAATTCTCTGCTTCTGGTGCAGTATTGGAAGGAGCAATTTTGCTAAAAAATGATCCAGCTGGAGATCTGAGCAGGAGAGGTACCTTGTCCACCAAGGCTCTGATACCATATTAAATTTATGTGGACAAACACACAACTCACAATATAGATCACACAATTTACTCTGCAATTGAAGAATGAAACCGTGCAAAAATGGCTTGCAACTGTTTTCATTAATAAAAAAGTAATTAGATGATCAATTACAATGGAATACAATGGCTAAATAGCCACATGCAATTCTAATCCACATGAGGAAATTCAAATTGATTAGACTCTACTTGACTGTAGGTAACTAAGACCTTGTCTAAATCATTATCGGAGGACTCAATAGTTAACTGACCTTGTCTAAACCTTTATTCGAGTTCAACGGAGTTCTAAAACACAACTCAAGTGTCTAATTCAGTGTTAACTGAGGCTAACCGACTGTGGTAGGTGAGAAATGCACCTCTCCTGCATGCAGCCATGCAAACCTAGCACTGACTGAATGTAGAGGACTAGAACTGAATGTAACTGACTCCTAACTCATCTTGACTAGTCACCAACTCAACTCAACTGACCTTGGTTGGTATCGTCACTCCCAGTGGCTCCTAAATTGTAGGGATTGGTCTAAGAGGCTCCTAAACTGATGCATGCAAGTGCAATCAGTGGCAGTAGGCCTCAATTAGTGTTCCCCACACTTTAGTAACTAGAACATGTGCCCCAATTAGGCCAAGTGGACCCAATGGCGTTAGTGACTAAAAATAGTCTGGATGGACTCCCGATTTAGACATGACTCTTGATTTAGACATATGATCAAATTGGACAAGGGAGGATTAATAATCCTAACAGAATCCCCAAAAGATCTCTCGACAAAACTGGATAGAACCTTTGAGATGCACAATGAGGATATTTATAGCAATTTGGAGGGCACATTCAGAATCACAAGAGTTCTTTACTCAAAATTCTCGGCCTCTACTCTCTCTGATGAAGTTGTTCAAGATGAAGAAGAAGCAAAATCTTCCTCATAGTCAATTCGAATTGAAGAAAGTCTCATTGGAGTGGCTCCTTCTCCTGTTGCTCCAGAAGTGTATGAGATATATGATATCTCATCTCCTCACATGGATGATTCAGAATAAGTCATTTGAATCTCTGTTATTGAAGAAAATCTCTCCTTCCATTCTATGCAAAAATCTCCAGTGATTCTTCTATTATAAATTTTGTGCATAGTTTATTGGTGATTGCTCCAGGAAAGGGAGAGGAATTTGATTTCTCTGTCTCTAATGATGTTGTTGGTGTGAAGATAAGTAATTATTTAGATATTTTGGAAATAATATCAGATTGTAGGAGTGATCCATTCACTCTCATTTATTTAGAGCTTCCAACAAATTCCTATATGATTGCATGCACCGATATTCAGTGTTTTGAAGAAGGATAAAACTGTGCATCTACCATATCGGTGGAGCACACTCTTGGATCTGATATGGAATTTATTGGATCTGATATGATATTATTTGGATCTGTTATGATATTACTTGGTTCTAGGGTTCAATATATTTCAGTACTACTTGTAGCCGTTCTCATCAATTTTGGTGTGAAGAAACAAGTACCAAAAATCTCTTTCAAAAGTTTTGCTGGGGATTTGATGTCATTTTTCTCTCATGAGTTTGCTGATATTATATTTTGTAAATATTTGGATATTTTGGAAATAATTTTAGATTGTAGGAGTGATTCAAACGCTCTCATTGATCTTGAGCTTCCAGCAAATTCCTACATGATTGCATGCACCAATATTCAAAATTTTGAAGAAGGAGAAAATTGTGAATCTACCATCTCGGTGGAGAAAACTCTTGGATATGATGTGAAATTTATTGGATCCGATATGATATTATTTGGATCTGATATGATATTAATTGATTCAATATTTCATGTTCATGAGCTTTCAGTACTGCTTGTAGCTGTTCTCGTCAATTTTGGTGTGAAGAAATAAGTACCGTAAGTCTCCTTCAAAATTGCTACTGGAGATTTGATTTCATTCCACACTTTTGGATCTTAAATGGACTTATTTGGATCTGATATGATATTATTTAGATATGATCTGATATTACTTGGTTTAATATTTCAGTTTCATGATCTTTCAGTACTACTTGTAGCTGGTTTCATCAATTTTGGTGTGACAAATCAAGTACTGCAAGTCCCCTTCAAAATTGTTGTTGGGGATTTGGTTTCACTTCACAATTTTGGATCTAATATGAACCTATTTAGATTTGATTTATTTTCTGATCTGATAATATTTGGTTCAAGTTTTAATATTCAATAGCTTACAGTATTGCTTGTAACAGGTTTCATCAACTTTGGTGTGACAAATCAAGCACCGCAAGTCTCCTTCAATTTTGTTGTTGAGGATTCGATGTTAGTTCTCTCTTATGAGTTTGATGATATTAGATTTAGTGAAATATTTGTTATTTCTGAAGCTGTATCAGATTTTGGATCTCAATCATTCACTCTCCACAGTCCCAGGGCTTCTCTACCTTTGGTCACATGCTCATCCCCTCACAGAACTAGTAAAGAGGAAGACATTCTGCATCCACCCGGACACTTGCTCCTAACACTTGGGGATGAATTTACCACTCATGGTTTTCTATTCAAGGATGACATATATCATATTCTGGGGTGCTCCTCACATGGTTCAAATTCTCAAGAACTTTTTCTCTCTCTTCAGTTGATTTCAACTGCTCTACACGGGTCCAATTTTCACCGTGCAACTGTTTATATTTTTGATTTAGTTGAGTACGTTATTATTCTTCCAAAGAGGAAGCTTCCTATAGACATAATCACTTTGTTTGGATTCAGAGGTTCACATGCACAAATTCAGGATGCTGCTGCACAAAAGAACCAGAATACCGCATTATTGCTGCAAATTGCGATAAAAGATTTTGCAAGTTTTTAACTTGTATTTCCTGATTTCTGCTTATCTTGTGGGGGTTTTTTCCCATGAGGTTTTCCCTGTTTCCTCGGTTGTATTAAACAACATTATTTATTTTATATTGTATTTGGGTGACCTATGGTCTTATTACCAGGGCCCACAATTATCCAAGTTAGGATTCAAGGGGGGTGTTAGGATTATTAATCCTCCCTTGACCATATTGTCTATTAGATTATTTAGCCTAACTTAGGAACCTTAATTAATTAATTGGGTCGACTAGTACCATTGGTTCCACTTGGCCTAATGGGGCCACATGTACCGATTACTAGAGTGTGGGTAACACTGCTAGAGGTTAACTTCCACTTACTGCATGTGCATGCATCAGTTTGGGTGCCTCCTAGACCAATCCGTACATTTTAGGAGCCAATGGGAGTCTCAACACCAACCTACTACCAGTTAGTTGGAGTTAGTAATAGTTAGTATTAGTTAGCTTCCAGTTACTTTCAGTTAGATCACAATCAGTTAGCTAGTGCTAACAATGCATGGCTGCATGTCGCGTAGGTGCCTTTGCCCACCTACCACACTCAGTTGCACTGAGTTAACTAGTTATTACTGATTGATTGAGTTGGTTGGACATATGGGAGTTGATATGTTGGACTCCGATATTGATTGAGACACCATGAGTTAGGTGGTCAATTAGATACAGTTAGATCTAGTGGATAGATTTGAGTTGCTACCTAATGCATTTGAATTCTTTTCCTATGTAAACTATTGTAACACAAGATTTAATTATAGTGAATGATACTGTAAATTCCTGATCAATACTCATATGTTTCCTGTGTGGTTTGTTTTGTTCAGTTTGTATCTTCATTCTCCATTTACTACAATCATAATTCTGAACTATCTGCTTGAAGATCTAAATGGAATTCAAATTCTAATAGAAACCGGTTCCTTGATCTGTGTACCCTGTCAAGAGGATAACTTTGAATTATGTGTCCCCATGCCTATTCCTTCTACCAATGGTAATAGATATCTCATGACCTTTGTTGGTGACTACACCAAAATGTGTTGGGTATAATTGTTAAAGACAAAATCTAAAGCATTTCAAACATTCAAAAAATTCCATGCATAGATAGAAAATCAAGCATAATCTCATATTGCCACACTTCATACTAATAATGGAAAATAATACACTTCTAATGCTTTTGAATACTATCTTCGTCAACATGGGACTACAAATCAAACTCCAGTTCCTTACAACCCTCAACAAGATAGTGTGGCATAAAGAATGAATAGAACCATAATGAATATGGTACACTCAATGATGTTTTTCAAGAATGTAAAATTGATGTTTTGGGGTGATGTAGTACTGTGTGCAACCTATTTGAGAAATGTAAGTCCATCTCATGCTCTTGGGGTATCCAGACACCTCTAAGGCATGTCATCTTTATGATGAGGTAAATAAGAAGTTTGTTGTTTGCAAAGATGTCATTTTTCTTGAAGCTAATAAAAATGGTGAGTCTATTGATAAACAACTTTGATCATCTAGAGAAATTTGCCCATCTAAAGACATGTTATGAAGTTGATAATGAAATTCAACATCTTGAAGGGGGATCCATATCTTGGATCAATCTCGTAATTTACTTTTGAAGCACCAACACCCCCTCATGAAGAAACTCATGAAGGGGAATTTCTTGGCACTTCATATGAACAAGAGGCTCAACTGGGTGATGTGATTGAGAGGATTGGAATATTGAATCTTGAAGAAAATGAAGCACCGACAACTGATCAACCTGAACCATCATGGAAAGTTTTTAAATGGGTCACAAAGACACTTGAAAGTGTCCATCCATATGAAGTTGGAAAGATGGGAACAAGAATCTCAACTAGGAAATAAGATGGAGGAAATGTTGATAACTCAGGTGATGACATGGATGTCTCATTAGATTGTAAATTTAATTTATTTGCTAACTTTGAACCAAATTCCTTTAAATATTCCGATACTCATGATGAGTGGGAAGAAGCCATGTATAATGAATATGATGTGATCATGAATAATGGAACCTATAAGTTTTTTGGCCTTCAGTTGGAACCAAACCAATTAGCTACAAGTGGGTATACAAGAACACATACATATCAAATGGCTCACTTGACAAGCAAAAAGCAAGGCTTGTGACAAAAGGCTATGCACAAACTGAAGGAATAGACTACAAATATATGTTATCCCCCTCAACAAAATGGTATACCATCCACACCTTATTGTATTTGGCTACACAAAAAGGGTGGAAAGTCCACCAGATGGATGTAAACATAGCCTTCTTGAATGGAGATTTGAAAGAAAATCTCTTCATGTCTCAACTAGAATGATTTGTTGTGAAAGGGAAATAATATAAGGTATGTAAGCTTGTCAAGTCCTTGTATGGTCTGAAACAAGAACCTTGCACATGGTATGGAAAGTTAATCGAGCACCTTCTAAAGTTAAATTTCAAACACTGTAATCTTGATGACTCAACATTGTTTATAAAGAAAGTTGGAAGATTTGTTGTGTTTCTTGTGGTGTATGTAGATGACCTTTTGATGACAGGGAACAATGAAAGTTATATTGCATCCATAAAGAATATTTGGAGAAGGGATTTGAAATGACAAATCTAGGAAACCTTCACTACCACTTGGGAATTGAAGTCACTCAACATCCTAAGTACATATTCATCTCCCATAAGAAGAATGTTGGAGAATTGTTGAATACATTTTGCATGGAAGAATGTAACCCTCTCTCAACTCCAGTGGAACAAAATTTGAAGCTCACTTCGATTGAAGGAAAATAATTCAAGGATGTGACCAAGTATAAACAATTTGTAGGAAGCCTTATCTACCTTACCACCGCTAGACCAAATATTTCATATGTTTTTGGCATCCTTTCAAGGTTTATCCACAAACCTTGTGAAGGACACTGATTTGGTGCAAAAAGAGTTATACGATATTTGAAGCGGATTCAAGACTTTGGACTCAAATACTCTAAGGTGAATGAATTCAAATTTATTGGGTACTCTGATTCAAACTTTGACGACAACAAAGAGACATGAGTGTCTACTTCTAAATACATAATGAGTCTTGGATGTAAAATTATCTCTTGTATATCACACAAACAGTTAGTTCTAGCACATTTGATAATAGAGGGAAACTATGTAGTTGTTGTTAAAGCTATGAAATAGATAGTGTGGTTGAGGAGCATACTTGAATATTTGCAAGAGAAACAAGAGAACTCCACTCCCTTATTGATCAACAACACTTCTTCTGCAATCAATTTGGCCAAGAATCCCAAATTCCATGATCGAACCAAGCACATCAACATGAAGTTCCATTTTATTCAACATCATGTAAAGGCCAAGACAGTTCATCTACGACATTGTTCCACAAACGATTAAATTGCAGACATCTTCACCAAAGCGTTAGGATGAGAAAAGTTTGAAAGGTTCAGAAACATGGTTGGACTTACAAACACCACTTCATATTTAGGGGGGGGATGCTGGAAACCTAATCTCACGGGACTACGGTTCCATAGTTAAATTTGTACATATTGTAATACTAGCCAATTTAATAAGAAGAATGTGGAGAGTCACCTTGGACTCCAATGAATCTCTTGGAATCTGAATCCCAAAATACAATCCCAAATGTATAAATAAGGAGTTTGTCTCATGAATAAATTGAATTTAGGAGTTATCTAACAATTATTGTTACAACCAATATTTATTAATTACTATAAGAGAAACCAATCCTTTTGCAATTTGAAAACCTTTATGTTCTTAAATGTCTTGTATTTTTGCCCAACGAGATTCTCTTTTTCTTTCTTTCTTTTAAAGTTTTCAATGCCATAATTTTTTTGGATCATTATCTGTAATAGTTTTTTATTTTAATTGTTTAACAATATTATTGATTATTAGTTGTTGTTCGGTTGCGTCCCAACGATTCCAATTGTCAAATTTTAATGTCAAGAATAAAAGATCATTTTTTTAAAATATTAATTTATCTTAATTGCTTAAACATTAGGATTGATTATTAGTTGTTGTTTAGTTGTGTCCCAACTATTCCAAGTCAAATTTTAACATCGAGAACATGAATTTTCTAGACGATTAATTAGCTAGAAGAATTTTGGAATATATAATTTTATGATTTGCTGATCATTTCGATCCCTTCTAATATTTATGGTTTGATTCTACCTTTTTGTCATTTTATATTCCACCTATCACTCTATCAACATCTATGAAACAACTCCATCCAAAAAGGAAGAATCTTAATAAGAACAAGGGGAGGTGCTAAAGGCAGCAAGTCCCTGCCTTATGCATGGTTGTAAGTAAAGGTACCTAGAACCTGGCAGTGAACAATTAGATTTGGAGGTACCGCAAAAAACTTGAACTCCAGTGTTGATAAGAATAGGAAGAGTCCAACTGATTCATCGCCACCAAGGTTGGGAAAAAGAATACTAACAACTTCGACGCCTGTCACAACGTGAGCATAGGGAAGCTATGCCACGTGAATACTGAAAATAAACTGGATGATTGGAAGGCCTTGGCATGGGAGAGGTTCCTCAAGAAGATTGTAGAGGATTACCTGAAGAAGCAGGCTAAGAATATGAAGAAGAGCGACCTTCACTTTGATGAGGGCACCAGGGAAGTGGAGAAGTACATGACCAAAGCGTGCAGGGACATGGAGGTAGTCAAGTTTGAGGTAAAAATGGATTACAGGAATCCCTCAAGATTCAACAAGATTGAACAAATTCAAGTTGGCTTCAAAGTTTTCAAATTATTGGAGCGTTCAATGGAAGAACTGAACACATCCAAACCGATTCTATACAAACACAAAATCTATGATTTATTTGAATTCATCAACTAAGATATTCAAAAGAAATAACAAGTAGAGAATGAAGAAAATCAATTTCAAAGCAAATCTAAAACAAGTCCCTAGCATACAAAACAAAAGAGCGGACTCATATTTGAAAAATGATCGGTAGATTATGGTAGGATGAGTGTAAACACAGTCCACGTGATGGCTAGTCCTCACAGATTCCACACACAAACTGTGCAAGAATTTTATTTACAGAAACCAATTCTATGTTAGGAAGAAATAAAGTTACAAAATGATTTGTTTGATTTACACACTCCAATCTTCCCTCTCTAACTATAGTTTACATATTGGGATGCATATATTTATAGTTGAGGCCAGTGATATTAGAATGAGTACTGTTGTATAGATATGATAAGACTCACCATTAGCTACCAACACTAATTTTTCGGTTAACAACATGTTGGTTGGTATTCATCCACATATTTCAAATTTCCAAGGGCAATATTGTGATTAACTATAGAGGCATACATGCCTTGTCCATTGGCGCTAATAAATCATTCAACTACATGTTCGAGTTAAAATTAAGGTGTACATGTTCGATTTTAACAAAAATAACTTTGCTCTTAGTTTAAATGCATTCAAACTGCATTATATGTTTTACTTAATTTTAATTTTCAAACGCATTCAAACTGCATTTTTTTTCCAGTTCAAAGTGCATTATATGTTTTACGTAATTTGCAGTTCAAAGTGCATCTTTGTACTTAATTCCCAGTTCAAAGTCCATAATTTGAATTAATATTGTCAAATTTTTTGTTATTTATGAAAATTTAAGAATTAATGAATTATTCAAAATTGGCTAATAACTAAAGCAGACACGTGCCCAATTTGGATCAAGTAATGAACCATTGAAAAAAAAATACAAAATAGTTTTTTAACGAGATAGGTGAATTTAGAGATGCATAATGTGTTGAATATTGTAAGTAGTTCGGAGATGCTTAATGTCTCTGGAGTAATAAGTGATTGAAACGAAATACAGAAAAGCAGTTTATGTTTTAATTCTAACGAAGAAATACTTTCTAAATACTAATAATAATAATCATAATTCTTACCAGGAAAAGACACATTTTAATCTTTAATATTTAAAGGAAGTTAAGGGATGTGCATATGCCTGGGACTACATGCCGACAAAACTTATTAATAAATAACAATAAAAGACCAATTACTAATTAACAATGCTTTGAAAAGAGAACAGTAAAGCACAATCATTTAATAGACTGGGAAAGTCGAGAAAGCCTATTTATGTTCACTACATTTGGCTCACCATGCAAACACAACTGTCACGAGACGTTGGAGTTCGTATAATCCATGACATTGGGCTTGCATGCATTTTGTAGCTAAAGAACATTTTGAAAAGTTGGGGATTTCTTGAACGCTACCGATTTATCCCAATCAGGTATTTCTTTAAAGTTGGGTAGCTAAATAACATCTTGAAAAGCTGGGGATTTCTTGAACACTGCGAATTTATCCCAATCAATTATTTCTTTAAAGTTGGGGATTTATTGAAGGATGCCACCTCTGGAAAGAGGATTTATTGAAAGTGGCAGCAAATGATGCAATGAAGATGGGGATTTCCTGAAGGATGCCACCCCCAAGATGAGGATTTCATAAACGTGGCCATTACAACATTTTTTGTAATAACTTTCATCTTCCTTTTAAAACCCTGACCGAGGAACCGTGCCTTCATCAGAACCATTGACGATACAACTGGCGTAATCCCTGCATTTTAACGTTTCTTTTTAAATCCTGACTTCTTGCATCTTTGGTCAACTTCAGTTTTCCTCCTTTATGCAGAGCTCTTGGAATGTAAGCAAATCTATGATCTTAGTTCTCAAAGTAATAATTTCGACGTAAAAACGGAAACGGTTAATCTATTCACGGTGTTGAACTGGAATTTTTTCTTTAAAGTATCATGTGTAAGCTATGACAAGGAAAAGATTAAAATATTGTTTTTCTAAATATGCACTATGGATGAAGAGGCGTATGCAATTATATAGAAAGCATTGATTTTAACACAAGTTCATATTCTATTTAATGTTTAGCTGATAAAAAGATTGAACAACAGGCTAAAAAAGAGCGCGATCAATTACTGGTAAGACCTTACCTGTAATCTTACAATGCAATTTTATGATGCAATCTTATATGATAGGAGTGCTAAAATTGATAAATTGAGGTCGGTGATAAAACTGTAACTTGTGCCTATTATTGTTCGTCTCTGGAAAGATAATAACTACTTTGAAGATATGATAATATGTTATGAATAGAGGACCGAGTATGGTTATTTTACTGTGTTTGGAGCCCTTGTATTAATGTATGAGTGTTTTATTTTTTCAATTTGGAGTGCTGAAGACAAATATTCTAACGTAGTTTCTAGAAGTGAATTTCAATGTGAATTTCATCTTCTGGTGAAGTTGAAGAGACAGGGTATTTGGATGAATTTACAGGTTCAACTTGAACTGACTGTTCGAATTTTGTCCCCTCAGGGGGTGTATGGAGTATCCAAGTACACAGGTATCTTCCAGGACACCAAAGACATTTTAAGGGAGGAAGGAATGTTGGTAAGAATTATACTTTTCACATTTTAGATGGATGTAATTGTCATTTTTTAAACGATTGGAATTACTGATGTTAAATAAGTAGGCCCTTTGTCCTTGAACAAACTCATGCATTTCCAACCATCTGCTGGTAAAAGCACCTTGATCAAAATATTTAATGACCCAACAACGTCTGCCCAGTTTCTCTTGCATTTGAACCTGTCTTTCATTCTTTGTCATCTTATTGAAATTTTCTATCATAGCATAATCCAGAGGACGCCAATGTCTTTGAATTGTTCTGACTAGGGTCGTTTGTCATAGAGAGAACCAACTCGGAGTCGTTTCTTGGGAGAAGAATTAAAGAGAAAAGTACTGCATGTGCATGTGAAGAGTAGTGCGCCATTGCTATCCCTAGAATCATCTTTTGAAGAGAATCATGCCATTCCAGTCCAACGCTTTGATATTACAGATATATGGTATTCATAATAATAAGAGTTGTAATTGCTATTACTAAGTTGTCTTAGCTTTGATACTGTTAATCGTGATTCCTAAATAACGGTCTTAGAAGAAGTTGTGTTCAGTTTTAATTTTCATTACTCTTTCAGAAGAAGTTGTGTATAATGTTTATTTCTAGGCTACTAATTCAAATATATTTTTACGTTTGTAATGAGAGTCTCAACAAGCTTAGAAGCATTTGTGTCAATGGATCATATTGTTAATGCAACATCTCGTATAGGAGAGGCTTAGCGTCCTCTCATCCAAGATAAAAGACTCAATGTCCTCTCAACCAAGGTAAAAGACTCAGCATCCATGCAACATCTGGTGCAGGAGAGACTTAGAAGCGTGAAGCATACATCTGAATGCAACAACTCATTTCATCTGCTCCAACTCTACTCCAATTATAAAGTTATTCCAACACATTCAAATTCAAGGACAGTTGGAGGAATCACAGTGGCAACTGCACTACATTCATATGCATAGATTGCATGTCGTGTCGCATGGAACATGGAACTTGAGGCAGTCACAATCAAAACCCTGTTAGCATTATTTGAAAAGTATATCATATGTAATCTAAACATTTAATGTTTTGAATTAATGCTAGCAAGCTTGGTAGCATTATTACAAAAAGCAATAAACTCATTAAATAGATAATTTCCTCTCTCAATTAATCCAAGTTTCAAAAGGAAAATTACTCGTTGGCCTCGATATGAGGCCAAATAAGACCTCCAAGATTTTGATTTGATGAAATGGAGGTGTCATTATTGGATGAAAGGACGATTTAAATATTTTGTACATTTAGAAATTTGTTTAAAAGACTACAACATGTATTGATTTAAGTACAAAATGTTGAAAACGACGACAAGCCTATTACAATAGTCCTTGCTAGCCTACAACATGGACTAATAATGTCGGCTTACATCCCAAATTTCTATGTTGACAGTACATTGGAAATCCCATTGACTTATTTTCAAAGTACAATGTATCTAAATTATACCAAAATTCCTGAAATTTTATAGATTACACTTCTTTGTGGCATCGACTCTGAGTCTTTCACCCTAGGTTTGGTTATATGTCTTTCCATTCCTTTATTTCCGGGAGTAAGAGGCAGGGGATTCCAAATGCAGGAAGCTCAATGTTTGTGCACTTGATTTTTATAGCTAATTGAGTTTGTGAATCCCATCTTTGTGTTGTGCATTCACATGGCATTTTAGGAAGCTGTCAACTTTATTTGCACAAGGGTGGTATTCCACAGCGCTTGAAAGAATGTTAGAATGGTGGTTGTTTGGTATAAGGATATGGCTCAATTGGGACATGGCATGGAGTTGATACAACTAAAATTTATTGTTGCTCAAATTTGTTAGGGGAGGTTGAATCCATTCAGAGATGGATTTACTAGAAAATCATGGTGGGAAAGGTTAAAAAAAAACATCCAAATATTGTGTTACATATAATAGAGGGCCTTGATAGAGAAAGATATTTTAGTCTACACCCTATAGGTGTGTCCAGGTTCTATGGCAATATGTCCAATGTATATGAGAATCATTAATACAGTTCATACCACATATGGAACTATGGTGAAAATGGTTTACAAGCAGGAAATAATTGTGGCACACAAGTAATTGCCAAAAGAGGGAGTAGGTGTTAATTTTCTTAAAACTCAGTTTTAGTTTCTTAGTTCTAATAAAATTATTTAAAACGATTTATGCGTAGAAAACTAAATTTATAGATTTAAATTTCTATGAATAGAAATATTCTAAGTTTTGTTAACAATAAATGCACAATAAAAGATAAAAAAACCATTTACAAATTGACACAATATATACCCTGAAAACCTAAATGGGGAAAACCAACAAATTTGAGATTTCTTGATTTCTTTGCTCTCAGAGAAAATATGAAAAGTATATGGTAAATTACAACAATAATAAATCCTATACTTTTCCTTGGAAACCATGACAGGTTGTCCCAACAAAGTGTGTGGTCGATACAACCTTTAAGAAATGATTACTTCCCTACAATATCTTTGATGCATCCTCTACAAGTCGACCAACCACTTCAACAAGTTGTATGGCATGCGTATTGTTGTTGTACAACCTCTTTAATTCTGATGTACTAGAAACCCAATTCCTTGATATGTGTACCCTACCAAGAAGATCTCCTTTTTAATATTCATGAGAGTCTCTCTCTCTTCTTCTCCTTCAGCTTCTCAAGATTTATTTATCTCTTTCTCTCTTATTCACAATGAGACAATGAGTTTAATCTCCTCCTTAGAATTCATTTTATAATTCTCTTAAATGATAAAACCCTAAACCAAGATCTCCAAAGTGATAAAGGAATAAGATTAGATCTTAAGTACTTGAGATCAACATATTAATGACTTAGAATTAAAAAATAATATTTAAATGGTTAATGTATTATAATTTATGATTAATATATTTCTTTATTTCAACCTAATTGCATATATTTCTTATTAATTTTTACTTATCTTTTATGCAAGTTTATTTCAACTTAATCACATAATTTTCTTATTGATTTTCACTTATCTTTGGTCGAAGTTATATTTTTATCTGAAATAAACATGTATAATATTGGGATGAAATTGATATCGACTTAAACATATGTTTTTTATTCAATTTAATTTCAATTCCATATTTTATAGGAGTGAAATAGATAGTTTATGCGTTAATTTCATGTTTATAAAAAGAAAAATTATTATTTTAATTATATACTTACAAATATTAGATGATTATATTATTTATAAAAAGTAATTATTATTTTGATTATACATTGAGAAATTTTAGATGATTATATTATTTTGAAATGTATTTATATTTTTATCAAATTTTTCCAAAATATATTCTATATTTAACTATTAAATTTCTAATCTTAAAAAAATTATATATATATTATAACTTCAAAATTAAAACAATAAATTTTACTTAGAATTTTATTTATTTACTTACTTTACTTTCTATTAATATATTAGAGAGAGTGTTACAAAATGAGATCTCTGTACCATATCAAGAAGATCTCCCTTTTAATAATCATGAGAGTCTCTCTCTTCTTCTCCTTCAGCTTCTCAAGATTTATTTTTCTCTTTCTCTCTTATTCACAATGAGACAATGTGTTTAATCTCCTCCTTAGAATTCATTTTATAATTCTCTTAAATGATAAAACCCTAAACCAAGATCTCCAAAGTGATAAAGAAATAAGATTAGATCTTAAGTACTTGAGATCAACATAATAATGACGTAGAGTTAAAAAATAATATTTAAATGATTAATGTATTATAATTTATGATTAATATATTTTCTTTTATTTCAACTTAATTGCATATATTTCTTATTAATTTTTACTTATCTTTTATGCAAGTTTATTTCAACTTAATCACATATTTTTCTTATTGATTTTCACTTATTTTTTTTTATCGAAGTTATATTTTTATCTTAAATAAACATGTATAATAATGTATGTATATGGATGAAATCGATATCAACTTAGACATATGTTTTTCATTCAATTTAATTTCAATTTCATATTTTATAGGAGTGAATTGGATAGTTTATGCGTTAATTTCATATTTATAAAAAAAAAATTATTATTTTAATTATATATTTACAAATATTAGATGATTATATTATTTATAAAAAGAAATTATTATTTTGATTATACATTGAGAAATTTTAGATGATTATATTATTTTGAAATGTATTTATATTTTTATTAAAATTTTCCAAAATATATTCTATATTTAATTATTAAATTTATAATCTTAAAAAAATTATATATATATATATATATATATATCATAACTTCAAAATTAAAACAATAAATTTTACTTAAAATTTTATTTATTTATTTATTTACCTATACTTTCTATTAATATATTAAAGAGTGTTACAAAATGAGTCCTCTTGCACCTATCATCCAAGAAAGATGAAGAAAGCAAGTTTTAAAAAATATATATAACTTTTATTCCATGGTTTCATACTAAGATAGCCATAACCTAAGCTTATGCTACTATTAATTTGAGTTTGGAAAAAATATTTAAAAATATATATAATTTTTATTCCATGGTTTGATACAAAGATAACCATAACCTAAGCTTATGCTACTATTAATTTGAGTTTGGAAAAAATATTTATAGAATTATTTCTACGTATATAATAAATGATAAAAACTTAGAAACAATATGGCTAGTCTTATATTCTAATTCATTTTTTATAAAGATTTTAGATAGATCCTCCTTTGGATTGTTTTCTACAACTTTTTCATACTACATAGTCTTCACATTTCCCAACTCCTCTTCTTTCATCTTTCCAGGTTGTTTCTAGTTTTCTCCATCATCAATTATATTGTTTAGATCCCTAAATTGTGTGGGTGAGATTGTCATATTTCAAGCATGTAAAACAAGTTTTGGATGTACTTGGAAGGGAGAAATTGTACTTAAAGAAGTCAAAATGTGAGTTTGGGAAGACATCTTAGTGTATCTAGGTTACATTGTAGGGGGTGGTGAACTTAGAATTGATCCCTCTAAAGTGGAGCTCATTGTGAATTGGCATAAACAAAATAATGTAACCGATGTAAGAAGTTTTTTGGGAGCGACCCAATACTAGAGGAAGTTCATTGAGAACTTATCCTCCATAGATTCTCCATTACATGATTTGACAAGCATGAACAAAGTATTTCAATGGGAAGGAAAATAACAAAAATCCTTCAACACTCTAAAAGAAAACATCAACAAAACTCCAGTACTTGCACTACTAGATCTACAATAACCATTTGAGATAGAGATTGATGCTAGTGGTTATGCCATGAGGGAAGTCTTAATGCAACATAAAAAAAAAAAAACGTGCTATCACTTTGAAACCTTCTCTAAAAAAATAATTAACTATCTTACCTATGATAAATAATTGCATGCATTAGAACAAAGTGTGAAGAAGTGGAAACATTACCTAATAAGTAAAGAAAAAATCACACGTATTGATTTGCAGATATACTAAGTACAAGAAAGGAATTAAGAATAAAGTTGCAGATATGTTATCTAGACCTCCAATAAGTTCTTCTATTTTCATTCGACAAAGTCCTTTAGCACATTCAAGTTATGTTGAACAATATACTAAGGATGAAGACGTTAAAAAAGTATATGAATCACTAATGCATGGCTCTCAAAATGAAGAATTGGATTATCATATTCATGACAAGTTGTTGTATCATCTTGGAAAAATCAGTATTCCACAAAGTGAAAGAGAGCATGTGATAAGATAAGCTCATACTTCTCTCATTTCAGGACATTTTGGTGTAGGGAAAACCGTAGCACAATTGCAAAAGTTTTGTTATTGTCCTCAGATGAATGATACCGTGTCCAAGTATGCAAAAGGATGTGTTATGTGTGCAACAAGTAATCCAAGTAATAGAAAGTTAGGCTTGTACACTCCACTTCCAGTTCCTTCTTGACCATGGGAAAATGTGTCAATGGAATTTGTAGGAGGGCTACCAATGTTTAGAAAGGGACATGATTACTTATATGTTGTTCTGGATAGGTTCAACAAAATGTGCATTCTAATGTAAGAAGCATGTCTAAGCTTAGTTGACTGCTCATTTGTTCTTCCAACATGTATGGGTTCATTTTGTTTTACCCACTTCTATTATATCTGAGAGAGATTCCCGCTTTCTAGGGAAATTTTGGTAATCTCTATGGGATCTTATGGACACAGAGTTGAACAAAATAACAACGTTCCATCCAAAAACTGATGGACAAACTGAAGGACAAACTAAAGTGGTCAACCAGAACGATGTACATATTATTCGAGGGTATTGTCCCAAGCATCCTAAGCTTTGGGATGAGCAGTTTCATTTATGTTCTTCATGCCTACAACAAAGCCATACACTCTTCAACACAAAAGTCTCCATTTGAGACATGTTTTAAATATTTTCCAAAGTCTCCCTTAGAATTTTTTTTGGGAAAGATTCAATGGAATATGGTCAAGTTGATGTGGATCAATATTTGAATTTTACTTAGCAAATCCAGTTGATTCATAAAATAGTGTAGGAGCAGTTGGAATTAAGTTAGGACAAGTATAAAGAAAGACATGACAAGCATCAGGTAGATCATCACTTTCAAGTTGGTGATCAAGTTTGGATTCATATCAACAAAGACCAACTTTAAGGTGAAGGTAGAAAGTTGAAACCAATCAGCTATGGAGCTTTTACAATTCTGGATAAAGTTAGTAACAATGCTTTTATGTTATATTTTCCTCCTTATATGCAAAATTTTCTGTTGTTAATGTGGAAAACTTAAAATTGTATGAGCCTCCTATGATTGTGGACCAAGATGTATAGGTTCGAGTAGCTTATGTTGATGAGTTTTCTCTTGAGTACCTCAATGAACTTGAGGAATATGTAATACTTGATAATAAGGTCATATCTTCACAAAGAGCTAATGTGGAATATCTTCATGTGGGGATTAAAGGAATGCATCCAAGCAAGGAACGATGGCTAGAAACCAGAAGAGTGAGGGAACTATACCCTTGCCTATTTTTTGAATGATTCCATGATTTTGGAGGCCCAAAAGCTTCCCAATGGGAAGTTTTGATCTAGGAGAATCTCCAAGATCGATCAAAATTAAAGTTCTCAAAATGCAAACAAAATCTTATAGCAAAGTAGACCTTGTCAAGAGCTTTCGTATGACGTTCTTTTTCCTGAAAAACGACATCATATGTGAAAGTTATTGAGTTCTGAAATTACAACAAAAAAGTAAAAATGGAAAAAATGGGCCACATGGCACTCCCATAGGGTGCCATGTGGCATGCACAATATGCATGTACAATTAGCAGACAAGTGACATGGAAACATTTTAACAGGCCACGTGAATGCTTCTAGGTGACATGGCAGATGAGGTGGACTAATAGTCTGTTGACAGGTGGAAAGGTAGGCATCTATGTGGACCAACCGGGAATTTCCATGTGGTAGAATAGTTGCACTTGTTAGTTTTATTTACCAAAAGAAAGGGGGTCAGGGAGGATGAAACCCACGACCTCTCCTCCACCAATATCTCCACACTACTCGCCTATCCATGATCTCCTCATTTCCTTGTTAACCATATTAGTCTTCACTCCTATTTGAGTTGATACATATTCTATTTCAAAAAAGGGGGTAAGGGAGGGCTAAGCCCCCAGTCCCATATGTAATATATTCAACATATCACCATCCAAAACATGTGATATACCTTTCCATATATCCACAAAAAACCACAACACTGATGGGAGGAACCAAGAGCCAACACAATATCCAATGTAATGCCAACACAAAAGGAAAGGGAGAGGCCCACTGGTTTGAGCCCGGGACCTCCGTCCCGCCATTGCAACGTTGTACCAATGGGACAAAACCCAGTCCTTTGATAAGGATTGGTATAATATTTTTAAAAATTTGTTTGGATTTGTAAGCCTAAAAATGGTGCGTGGCCACGATTTTGGGCCCCTTTTTCACTATATATATGCCCTATTCGGAGCCACAAAGAATAGAATTGGCAGCCGACTTATGCACAGATCTCAAGGTGGTTCAAGGTACATAGAACTACAATTTGTACTTCCGTATAGGTGCGGCATAATGATTTTCTTGAAGTGCATGCCAAAGGAGGTCTTAAGCAAGATATGTTGACTTCATACTCATTTTTCTCATAATTTCAAGAGGAACACAATGCTGCAGTCTGTTTCTGTGTTTGACTGACATAAATCAAAAGTTTTTCTAGAACTCATGTATGTAAGCTTTTGAATACTTAATAAGATCAGCCTTCTCATTGGAAGTGGCTCGAAGATGTATCCTAGGAGGGGTGAACTCTGTTATCATCTGCTATCTACAATTTTATGGTTTTCATACATATTTATTTGCTTATGTTGTTTTGAGTAAGCACTTAAATTTGTCTTTTTAAAGTCTTTTTATGAGGTTAATTATTCAATTTTCACTTGCAATTTTTATGGTTAAAAAGATCCTAAAAATTTCAGATCACAATCTTACCTTCAAATTCTACCACCGTTGATTGGTGATCTTACCGATGATTATCCAATGCTGTATAAATCCAAGGAGTTTCCCATGCCATATATTCCTATGTAACTTCCTCTTCTATGTTTTGCAGATTTCGACGGTTCTCCCTTCGACGTGGGTAGTCTCTAAGTATGTGATTTCCTCCATATCCCCAACATTTAAGTCGCACTTTTTCTACTGCCATTGTTGGTTCTCTTCCACCTTGAGCTTGTTATCCCTGTTGGAAATTATATGGCTGATTTTTGAATAAATATCTAAATCCACTTTTCTTTTTTTCAAACCTGCTTTTTGGATTTCCTTTCCATGTTGGATTAACCTCTGAATTTCTTTTGCTATGCTCATAGAAAAGCATTGCCATTCTAATGGATTCATCAAGGGTTGGTGGGTTAACAGATTTAATTTTGTCTCTAAATATTTGAGGTAGAATTCTAAGGAATCTTTGGATCTTTATTATTTCATCCTTAATCTAGTCTACATACCTCAACAATTCCAAAAAATAACGAGCATGTTCATCCATGGATTTTTTCCCTAATTTCAACTCATGGAATTCCTTTCTATTATTATCATAGTACCCAGAATATAGGTATTTTTCTTTGAAATACCTTTGGAATCTCCTCCAACTAATCCTTCTAATTCTTATTTCTTTAACCCTCTTTACTTGTAGAAGGTTCTCCCACCAAACGAAATCTCATCCATTGAGATTGCAAATAGCAAATTTATCCTTTTCAGTTTCTGAATCATCATATATCTGGAAATAATTTTTCACCGCAAGAAACCATGCCTTTGCCTCTTACCTGTCTTAGTTCCTTCGTCAAATGTGGGAGGCCTTTCCTTCCTAAATTCTCCCTATGGAATCCTCTTGGAATCCCTTCTTCTTCTAGGCCTTCTAGACGTGTGCCTTGTCCTACTCCGAGAACTTTGAGAATCGAAAGATCTTCTAAAAGAATATCTTGACGAAGCTGCTCTACGCTTCCATCGTGCAAAACCGTTCCATGGACTTGTAGTCCTCCTTCTAGTGTGACTTTTGGAGTGACCCTATGTGTTTTCTTGTCTTGCATTGCTTGGATTAGATCCAAGATTGGATCTCTACTACATATCAATGAGGCTCTACAAAATGGAAACATTAATCTAGTATTTCTCTTCTTGAACTTTCATCATCCTTCCATTAAAGCTTTTCATTGTTTCAACTAGATTCTCAGGATTAATCAATTCCCTCCTTCCATTGAATCATATTCCATAGTTTTCTTCTAACATATTCTCCCAAAAATATATTCTTTATAATCATAGGGATCCTGGGTGTCATTCATGATTACCATTTTATGTAGAGTTTTTTCCCCTTTTTCCATTGTTGTCCAACATGTAACTACAAACACTGTGCATCATATAAACATTTATTAGACATCTTAGTAACAAGTAGAACAACATACGCAAGGTACCTATAAATAAAAATTCACAAGAACATTTTTCATGCATGTTAGCAAACTTTATAGTCCATCGCTGTCAAATTTTAATCATATTTTTTCAATGTTGATGGTTCTAGGTTTCTAACCCATATGGCATTAATCAAAACTTTTGATTCTCTACTTGTAAGCTTGTATTCAGACCCTAAACAACCTGAATGTTGTAACTGTAGCTTTGATACCACTCTGTAACATCCTTGATCACCTAGGTTGTCTCTTGGGCAATGGGAGACTTTCCAAACGGACCAGCTTAAAATTTTCTTCCCTCTGATACCATCTGATGAGATTTTCTTTGTCCAAATTGATCCTCGAAGTGATATTGTGTGAGATCAAGCTCTAAATTTTCTCCAAAACAACTTAATTTCGACTCTATAATTCTCAAAACATAGTAGCGAGATCACTTCGTAGCTTAAACTGGGTTAATTGGCTTCCTAGTTAACCTTGCCGATCATTCCAACTATTAATTTTTGTTTATGACTTATGAACTATTACTTATCGACTTTTCCATAGCCTTCTGATCTTTCCGATTGGAAATCAAAAGTTAGAATGCACATTTGGCCTTTAACGAACTTACTCTGATTTCCCTACTCTGATATCTCAGTATCATCGATCAAAAGTTTGGATGGCATAATGATTTTCGAATAATTACACCTTGAATTTTCGACCCTAATATCCCAAATTCAAAAGTCATAAGTCGGAAAGGTGAAAATATTTTTCAAAAAAAACCCTCGACTTCTTGACTTTAACGTTTCCATCATAGGAATTCGGAAGCCGATGCTTCCAAATTCAACCCTTCTGTTGTGCTCCAATGCCAATCTTGATCGCTCCTATCTCGACATCATCCATACATCAGTATTCAAAAGTTGTCACCAATGAATTCGGCCCATTCATTACCTCGTCAATGTTGATTTCACCTCTGAGTTTCCTAGTCGACACTGCAACACTCGGCTCCGATACTATCGACCCAATGTCGACACGTCGGTATTGGTATCTGCACAACTCTTCCACTGTCCTCATCACATCAATTCCTGTTTCGTCATGTTGGCGTCATCGGCATGTCGATGTCGGCACTAAATTGACGACTCTAATTGTGATCGATACAATGATCGATGATTGAGATTTCTCCAATCTTCAAAGGACAACACTTACTCGATCCTCCAATTTAGCCCCTGACCTTTGCACTGAAATCATTGGCCTAATTTCGTCTTGGACTTCAAAGAAACAGACGTAGTTGGTCTATTTTACATTCATGAACAATAATGGGGCAATTAAAAAACAACATAATACTTATATTTCAATTGAATGGTTTAAGAAACTGGCTACGTGAGTGCAACGTTCCACCCAACCATAGGTCTTTGCTCAACCTGTATTCTTTTATTACTCAAAGACCATCCCTGAGATGGGATATGATATCCATTAGAGAGGAACTAAACAATCTCACTCACAACCACTCATGCTAAGCCAGTTACCTACTAGGTTTATCAAGCACACACGGAGTCCAAATGGAGGTGAATGTTAAGCCAGTGAACTCAACCACAGAGTTATAAGCATCTCAAATAGTTCAACCACCCTAGAACCCGAAATACCTACCTCACCCAACAAAAGGAAGGATCACTTCTCTGGTGCACAGTCCCTCGGGACCCCTTCTCTCCAATTCTCTTCAGGGTGGGCATAGAAAGGTCCAAACTGCTATCTCTAGAGACTCTAACCTTTATTGGTTTTATCAAGCAATTGAATCCCCAACTCTTCCTCACTTCAATTTATGCTTCTCTACAACTTCATACCATGTCGGTGCAACTATGCGACTCAATTCACAGTTTTTTTCTCGCCTATGGTAGGTTCGACTAGCCTTGATACTACAACCCGATGCACATTCATATTACTTGCTGAGTATACCTGCTCAGAGGCATGCTCAGAATTCTAACTAGGCTGGGCAGGTTCTATTTCTTCCCCCTATGTGACCTGTTTCGAAGGATGGTTGAATGTGTATGAATGAATGAAGAAGACCCTTTTTCCTCACACAATCTCCCTAGGTTGAATTCCCATGCACAATGTTGAATTCTTAGCCAATCAATGAATCCCAACCTATCATCCTTTCCCCTACGATCATCAAACTTGGGATCTTCCTTCTTAGCCACCATTTCTCCATATGGTTAAATGCTAATTAAAGGAATTTGATGAGGTGGTTCATGCCATTTATGGCATATGAGTTCTCACAATGACAATTGGAAGAAAAGGTCACATCCCACAACCCCCTCACCTGTACCTAGAGGATAACATAACCCCTCATTCTTGTTGCCTCCATAGCCGACCTTGAACATTTATTTCATTATATAAATATTTTTATGGTTTACATTTCCCATGGCTTGCTAGCACATGGCTTACAAAAAAAATACAATCCTTGCCTTTACATTGATTATTCACTAGCAGGGCCTTGGCCTTGAACTCCACACTAGGAATTATACATTACATATACAACATTTACATAATAACAATTTTGATACATTCCAGGGGTCAAAATGGGGCATTACAACATATGAAATGGAAGCATATCAAAAAATGTTCTTCATGAACTATGGTTTGAAAAATTAATTTATATGCCATACAATTAATTGTTAATTTTGATAGGTAAACTAACTTCATGATCCCATGTTAGTTTTGATTAGCTAGAATGGATGGACAATGTGTTGATTCCCATGTAGATAGAAATTATGTTTTGGGAGAAGCATTGGCAAAGTAGAGGGGATGAATTTCAATTGAGTTAGGGTTTGACAATGGCGACGCTTAGGGTTTTCTTTTGAAACTTCGCTCTATGTCTCTTTGGATTTTCAGTATTGTATCGTTTGTAGTCTTTCCAGTGGGTCGCGAATTTGGTGTTTTTAGGGCTTGACTTTTTTTTGGGTGCCTTGTTGTTTAGTCAGTCGGTTCAAGGGTTTATACCTATCTTAGAAGAACATGTGTTTTTTTTCGTTTCTCGGGGTGAGTCTCAGTTGTATTTGTCGATGGTGATTGAAGGGTCTATAGGTGGAAATGAGGGGACTTGTGATGAAGACCCACTATCAGATGAGAGGTGGGAAAGAGAAGGTGTTTTGAAATTCGATGTGAAATATTATGCTTTGTTGCATGCTCATGAGGTTATTTAGGTGTTTGTGATTCTTGTACTGTGTGGTAATGCAGTCGTGGACTTGAAACTGTCAGTTTGGGGATTTAGGTTATATGTCCCCATCAAGACAAGTGTGAGGTGGTTGTGAATATCCCATGTGATAGTGGTATTATCGTTCCTCCTCCTTCCGGTGCTCCGATTATGGGCCAGACTCTAGATGGGGGTTCATGCTATAGTGCCTAATTTGGATTTCATCCACAAGGGAAGGGAGTCCTACCAGGTGAAAAAGTGGAAATTGCGTCTAGGAGAGGATAACATGATTTTAGGCAGGGATATTGGGCTAGAGGGTGTCATTGTATTTCCTTCAAGGATCTTGTAGGGAATTTTAGTTCTCAGGCGATGAACATCATGGATATTGCGAAGCTGTATTTTAGTTGTGTGGGGTTAGTTATTGGCCATCGATCGATGATATATATTTTGCATAAGGGATGGAATGGGTTTTTGTTTAGGAGGGAGGAGCACTCTACCTACATTTTGAATAAGAATTGGCTTAAGGATCATGAATCCTCATGCTAAAGAGGTGGCACCTCGATTTTGTTCATGAGACTAAAAATATCAGATTTAGGTAGTTATGGATTCTTCTTCTTGGTTTTCCTTTGGAAATGTGGAATAAGAAGGCGTTCAAGGCCATGGGAAATCACTCAGGGTGGGTTTTGCATGATGGGAGGATGTTTTAAATGGTATGGACAAAAGGGTAGGTATAATGCTTGTGGAAATTGACATTTCCCATGGACCGGTGGGAAAATTGGAGATTGATGGAGTGGCAAGAAATATAAGCAGGTTTTGGATTATTGGGGAATACCATTATGATGTTCTAAGTGTAAGGGGGTAGGACATTTGTAGAATGAATGTTCTTTTTTAGGATCGACGTCTGGCCAAGATGATTTATAGGAGGAGGTTTTGGCTTGGTCTTTGGATGACAGTAGCGATTCAAACTAGGATGTGGTTGGTTGTATTGATGTGGGTCCTTTCAAACATGCAATTGTTTTGGGATCTTCTAATGTCGATCCTCACATTTTTGGTAAGCTACAATGTCTTGAGCCAGATTCATTTTGTTGAATGAATGATTTAGAATTTTTTTTTGTAAAATCCTTGGAGATTAAAGGGGATTTTGTGGGGGATGATATTATTGGGGGTGGTCCTTTTTTATTTTTGGGAATTCTCGTATCTAGGGGTGGGGATCTAGCTTCTAGGATTCCAAAAGTTATTAATTATGGAAAGGATTATCAGGGTTTTAGTTGGACACCCTCTAGTGATGGGGGTTTGGTTGGGAGTGGGCAGGCAATTTTGTCTTGTCTAAATATGGTCTCGACCTTAGGTGAGGAAGTAGTTTATGGGACCTTGAAAGTAGATGTGGTCTTTCCTGAGATGAATAGTACAATGGTTGAGGCCCAGGTTGAGGAGGGTGTTGGATTGGATGGTCGGGTTTTGGGAATCTATCCTTGTTACGACATGAGTGAATCCATATTGCAGGGGAAATATATTGTGATATATCACTCATATTGTGATATGGTAAAACAATATTCAATCATGTATTATATTGGAAACATTCCCAAGGTTTCTATTGAGAATGGGTCGAGATCAGGCCGGGTTATTTATTTGGAGTGGGGGAATCTGAGCCCCACATATATTCCTTTGTCGAAAGGTGGGTGTATAGGTGGTTTGAAATGATAATTTTTTCCCCTTAAGAGAATAAGTGCTCAAAAGGGACTTCCTCAGGAGGTTTGAATTGGTGGTAATGTGGGCTCTTCTCTGTCTACTTTGGATATTCCTTCTTCTTCTTAATATAAGGTTCTTAAAAATCTCTAGGACCTTACGAGGGTTAAAAAATGATATGTTTATCCCTAAACATTAAGGTAGTGGGGGGACCTCCCTAAAGTCCTTTCCATTAAACGTCTGGTTGATAAGTGTGGTCCTGACATTATTTTCCTCTAGCATACCATGGGATATGGGGAGAAAGCGAGGCAATTTTTCTCCAAAATAAAACATGACTAGGAGGTTTGTTCCATTGATGTGGTGGGTATGTCTTGGGGACTAGCCTCCGCTTGGGATCCAAAAAAGGATTGTTTTCATTTGTATTGGTTACTGAAGGGTTTTTTTAATTTGGTAATATGGTGGGTTATGAGGTGAATTTTATAAGTTGTTTTGGCCCATATCAGGACCGTGGGTCTTTTTGGAGTTAGGTTGTTTTGGAAGGAAATTTATGGATTCCAAATTTGATCCTGGTGGGGGATTTAAACCTCACACTATATGATTGTAATATTTGGGAGTAGAGGGCTCATCTTTCCAACCCNTGGGGGGGGGGGGGGGGGTTGCAAAGAGACTTGATCGATTTTTGGTGGCGAAGTCCTTTATTGAGGATGTTTTTTGTTATATATATTGGGTGGATTCTTCCATAATATTTGATCATGCACCTATATTTCTACAATTTGGCAATGATGGTGATAGACATTGCTATCCTTTCAAATTCAATCATAGATGGTTGAAAGAGAAGATTTTATGGATTTGGTTCGTGAGGAATGGGTTAAGATGGATGTTGTTATGTCTCATGTGTTATGCAAAGACTTGTTTACAAATTGAAGCATTTGAAGGGTGTGGTTTCTAAGTGGGAGAGGGATTGCAAGCTCTCTATGAAGCAAGATTTGGAAAACATTCAAAATCAAATTGAGGATATCATTTCTTCCAATGCATTTGGTTTTATTCTTAAGTAGGATCAATATTCTTTGATCAATCTATAATAGAAGTTGAAGATCCTAAAAATTGAGGAGGAATCCTAGAGTTTAAAGAGCAAGGCGATTTGTCTCTCTCTTGGGACCAAAATACTAAATTTTACCACCAAGTTTACATAACATAGTGTCATAGACATATCTACAACATGGTTTGAGAACTTCACGATGCGAAAGGGACTTGGATTTTAGATATTGGTTCTTTATAGAATGTGGTTGTTTCTTATTTTCAGGATTTGTTACAAGATCCTGGGGTGTCTTCCAAAGTTGACTGAGTTCAATGTCATTAAAAAGTACCCTCAATTTTTCTTTGAAGAGGAGGGCGCTAGTGTGGTTTTACTTGTCACTTTGGAGGAGGTGAAGAAAGTATTGTCTGAATTTTCTAGATCCGAAAGTCCAGGCCCTAACAAGTGGACTGTGGAGTTTGATATTTTTGGCATTATGGGCCCTGATCTACAGTGGATGCTATTGAAGAGTATAGAATATCTAGGAAGGTTTCAGGTTCTATGAATTCCATGTTTATTGCTTTGATCCCAAAGTGTTCACATCCTTATAGATTAAGTGATTATAGGCCAATTTATTTATGTAATTTGGTATATAAAGTTATATCAAAGATAATTGCTGAGAGATTAAAACCTGTTTTTTCAAAGTATATGTCTATGGAGAGGTTTAATTTTTTGGATAATCATCAAATATTGGGTGCCATTGAGGTGGTGCAAGAGACTTTTCATAGCATTAAATCCATGAATTTGAAATCTCTGGTGCTTCATCTTGATCTGATTGTAACACCGCAGTTTTGACCCCATGGTATTAAATTGCATATGATGTACATATTTTTATTTGATCATGGTGTGGAGCTCAAGGAAAAGGCCCCACCATGGATTTAATGTCTTCTGCATTGACGATTAAAATCAATGCCTATGGTTTATGTGCTAGCCAGGTACAATATGTTGAGACATCATGTAAAATACAAATTAATAAAAATACCACAACTAGCTATGCGCCACAACGTTAAAGGGATGGGGCATGATTTCACAAGGTATAGGGAGGGGGGAATATTCAAACCTTTGAGCCTGTGGGTAAAAGACAAATGTCTAAGGGGAAAGACCATAAAGTGGTCAACTACCCATTTTGTCCTTTTGTGCCCAGTCATCTAAAGTCTATGAAGGAAGTTATTGCCTTGGGATGGGAAATGTATGGAGGTCAAATTCGAATTTGGGAAGTCACCCATTTTTGGAAAAGGTGTTTTTGGCTTCTTGGGCAAGTAAATGCTTGGAAATTCATTCCCAAGCCATTAGGAACCCATGTCTTTCATTTCCTCACCATTCTCATTCGCATGGAGGCTCTTTCACGTAGCTGAAGCTTGCTGAGCTATCTCTCCCTCACAATTTGCTCTCATTTTCTTCATTTCTCCATGCTCATAATCGTTTTCTGTGTTGTTGGGAAAATGTGAAGAGATGGGCCATGATTTTGGGGTTTACGGAGGTCGTTTTTCCTCTGTGAGAAAGCTAGGAGCTTCCCTCACGTTTTTTTGCATTTCCCCTAATTTCTCCAAGCTAGGAAACCCGTTTTTGTGTTGTTCAGTGAATGGGAAAAGAGACCCATGATTTGTGTGTGTATGGAGGTCATTTCAGCTCCTACGATGCCTAGAAACGTTTGGTGAAAATGTATTTATCTCACAGGGTGTTTTTCCCCATTTTATTAGGCCGTTTTTTGTTGCAAATCCGTTTTTGGTAATACCCAACGGATGGGAGAATAGATCCACGATCTGAGAGTTTGATGATGTCGTTTTTACCTCTATGAAGCCCAAGAACGTTTCCTAAAATCGTATTTGCTCATGTAGGGTTGTTTTTCCCTTGGTCATTTCGTTTTGGGTTGCCCAGGAACGTTTTGTTCATACCCAGTAGTTGTGTTGGGATGTGAAGTGCATCCTTGTGATTGACTTGGCCAGGTAAGTCCAAGAAACTCATCTTTTAGATGGTTTCCTGTGTTTGATTAGCAGGTTGGCTTGGATGGGTAAGTCCAAGGAAATATATTAATTGGTTGATTGTGGGTGTATGGTCTTGTTGAATGTAAGCTTGTTACTCCCTAGTTCCTTGTGGAAATCAAGCCCAGCTCCGGGGTGGCAGTGATGCTGAGAGATTGATGAGCACACTGGCCTATGGTTGGGTGGAACATTGCAACGACGTAGCTATTTATGAACCATATTCTCCTCAAGATAAGTATTCTTTGTGTATTTAATTTTCGCAACTGTATTTGTTTTATGAATTACTATGAACATGTTGAATGCTTGAATAAATATGTTTTTCTTCCGTTGTTTATTTCATGTATAATGCCTCTATGTATGTTTTTAATTCAATGCATTTTTATTATCATGTTTATGGGGTTAGATTGATCGTTTGATAGCAGCAACAACCTAGTCGTGTCCTCTCCATCGTCGGGATGAGGGGTGGGGACGTGACACTGATCAAAGATTACGACCAAGTGGATTGGGGATTTCTTAAAATTGTACACATTAGATTAGATTCCCTCTTGAAGTGACCAAATGTGTGATCTCATCTATTAATTTTGTTGTTTTGATTAATGGGGTCTTGTCTCAGCTCTTTAAAAGTTCAAGGAGACTCCACCAACGATGCCCTCTTTCTCCCCTACTCTTCTTGCTGATTATTGAGGGGATGAGTAGGCTAATTCATAAAGTGAAGAATGGTGGTCTTATCAAAGGCATCAAGGTTGCAGCCTAGACTTCTATTACACATCTTTTGTTCGTTGATGATGTTCTTCTCTTTGGGCTTGGGTTGATAGGTGAATGGAGAATATATCATAATATCCTAAAGTTGTTATGTGGGGATTCTTGTATGGTTATTAACAACTCCAAATATTTGTTTCTGGAACATGGTATTGATGCTAGGACTATTGAGAATATTGAACATATCCTCCCTTATAGATTTTATCCCCTTATTTATAGTTCTAAGTACTTGGGATATTTAATAAATCCAAATTGCTACTCTGCATGTGACTAGCAGTGGTTGTTGAAAATATATGATAAGAAAATTCATCATTGGTGTCGACGTTGGTGCCAAATCGGTTTTGGAGAACCTTTCTACATATTGGCTATATATTTGTAAAATACCTTAATATGTTCTATCATGTATTTAAAGCAATATTTTCAACCTTTTGTGGTTTGGGGAAAACGATAAGCGAAAGTTCCACCTGGTATGCAAGAACCGTTTGGATTGCCTGAAGAATCTAGGAGGATGGGCCTTAAACATTATCTATTTATTTTCAAAAGCTTTATTGGTGAAGAGTCTCTAGAGAGATATTTTTGTGGACAACCTTTGGAGCAGAGTCTTGATGTCTAAATATCTAAAGGGATATTCTATTACATAGTGGATCCGGAAAAATGATAAGTATGTCAAAGGTGTATAAAACATTTAGAATCATTTGGAATGGGATTGTGGGATCATTCCAGGTTATGGGCGACTGGTTGGTGTGGTTGATTGGAAGTGGAATATCTATTCAAGTGTGGGATGATCCCATTATTGGGGGTCCAATCCAAAATATGTTATCCTCTGAATTGTCTGCGTTCTTAAGGGATAAATGTTTTTACTCTTTGAATCATGTTACTATTGGAGGTGATGCAAGATCGAGGTATCATTGTTGGATCAATGCTTCTCATTTGGGACTTTATAGTTTACTTGGGGAGGAGTGGACTTCCTACATCGTCGATCTCCAACGTGGAAACATTTAAATCTAGAGTGGAGGTTTCATTGAAGTGGTATTGGAATGTTTAGTCATGCATTATCAATGCAAAATTGGCTTACCAATCCTTACTTTCAAAGGTTCGAGTGGAGAATGGTTGGTGGTTTCACAAGAGTTGGAAATGGAGAGTCCCGCTAAAGATAAAATTATTCATCTGGTTATCACTAGAAAATTACATTATGAATTGGGATAATCTACTAAAAGGGGGGTATGCAGGGTTGGACCCAATATCTACCCCTTATACTATAATGAGACAGAGTCGATGGAGAACATGCATGTTTCTTTCCCTTTTATGAGTTAGGTGTGGTTTTATGTCACAAAGGCTTGTAATATCGCAGTGAACTGGGGAGGCCCTTCTCTTTCTTCTTGTTTTCTATCTTTGTTTAAGCTTGTTCCATCCTAGGGTGAGCTCCCAAGTTTCATTTCCTGAGAGTTATGGAAGACCAGAAACAAATTATTATTTGAAGGAAAAAAGTATACTGTTGTTTAGACAGGTAGTAGAGTTGTCATCAATTTTTTGGAGTTTGTTAAATATGTGAAAAGGACCCTTAACAAGAATGTGCATATTTAGAGGGTTCCATCCTTGGATGTTGAAAGATGCATAGGTTTCTTTAACATGGTTTCTCATGATTCTTCCAATAGATGTGGAGTTGGTGCTAGTTGGTGCTATTCTATGGATAAATAGGTCTAACCATTATAAAATTTGAATGCAATGCGAGGGTGGCACTAATCCAAGGGGTGAATTGTTGGCACCATGGATGCTTTTATATTTTGCAAGGAATTTAATCATATAAAACATTCATATTTACGGGGATTCGAAAGTCATTATAGATTGGGATATGAAGAACAATCACTTCGGGTTCTCCATCTCTCTTCTTGGATGGCAAGCGAAAACAAAAAATATTATATTTTATAATATTTAAATTTAAATTGATTTTATAGAATATACTATTGATGAACAAGTTCAAGGTCTTATTGTTTATTTGAACTATGTAATGCTATTTTCATTTGTGAATAATTTAAGTTATACATATTTTCAAGTTAAACTATATAAATGTTTAAGTATGAGGGTTTTTTTACAGTCCAACATATAATATATCATTTTTGGGGTTATATGTGTGAGCTAGAGGAGTCTTGGGATGGGTGACCTTCAGGGAAGTATTGGTTACTGGGTGCAAGCCTCGAAGGTGATGATTGTTGTTGTGTGATTCATTTCACTAGTCTCAATCTCACTTCGTCACCCTTGTGAGAATCACCTCATGCAATGAGTGCTAAGTGAACAATTCAAAAACCATGAGAAATTGGTCAACTATACTCATGGGATATAGTTCATATATTAATGAATTACACAACGTAGATAATCCCAAAAATGATATATCATATGTTGGACTGTGAAAACCCCTGATACTTAAACAAAAAGTGTTAAGGGAACTCTAATTGAATAGTTCATATGACACAATACTTGCTAATATTTTGAAAATGGGGTAGTAATCGAAGTGGGGATTGATTGTGGGGAAAAATACATAGTTAAGCTTGTTTGATCTAGATGAGTCATTGGATAGGTGACCTCCTAGGAAGTCCTGGTTACCAGGTGCAAGCCCCGAAGGTGATGATTATTCTTTGTGATTCATTTCTCCAATGTCAATCCCACGTATTCAACCCTGTGAGCATCGCTTGGTGTAATGAGTGCTAAGTGGATTATTTAAAAACCATGAGAAATTGGTCACTTGCAACTATACTCACGAGAAATGGGTCATAGATTAATGACTTCCACTACGTTAATAATCCCAAAAAATGATATATCATATGTAAATGTTATGTTCATTTTTGGATAGCATATATTTTGTGAGGTATTATTGTATTATTGCCAAGTCAAACTACATAATTTTATTTTCCTAAGACATCCTTAATGAGTTTCCCGAAACATGCAACCATGTGGAAGAGGTCCCTGCCCTTGATTTCCATGACCAAGTATATCATTACCTTGATCCTCATTATCTCGTAGAACATCATGATGTTGGGATGTCTCACCAATCACATCACAAATATTTCTCACTTTATTTGATCTACCATGGTGCTCCCCACTTTGACAATATTTCCTTTGTATACAACCTTGATAGATCTACTCTCACCTGTCTATATGCTTGTGTGGTATACTTTGGTGAATTTCCTTCTCCTAACAACTGCCCTACTTCATTTTCCCTATATTTTTAGTACCAGCAAGATAGGGAATATGAGGAAGAAGCATAGAGCATATAATTTATATTAGCAATATAATATTTCTCCCCTCGACGTAGGCCCTTAAGAAAGTGGTTCTCCAAGTTCAATCATGTATGTGATACCCTGCTCCCAATTAAACATTGCAAATAAGATATGTCATTTACAAATTCAAATGTGTTTAAGTGTGAATGGGGTGAGGATGTGTTTGAAGCAACACTTTCTTGCCACACATGTTGCAGTAAAAACAATAGTGGCAACACCATCATTGTTAATGCTATTAACTCTGAGTGCCGTTGATGTATTTGTAACTTCAGAATGTATTCACTTGTATATCTTATATTGTATTTCATTGTACCCCGATGTTCCTATTGGGAGAATCATTAATATAATAAAGATATGTAAAGTCATAGAGGTTAACCCTCCGTTGTAAGTCAGGGCAATAGTCCCTAGTGTTGAGGGGTACTAGGGTTATTAGAATCTCCTAGTGAGGTCGGCCCTGGTAAGTAATTGTAAAGTGGAAAACTAGTACAAATAGAGAGTGAGTCTCTCTATTTGACACACACACACTCACTCAACTGTAGCGCATAAGTGAGAGAAGAGGAGATCACACAAGTGTGAGAGAGAACATTTGCCGGAGATCATCTTTGTGTATTTGGGTTTTACTTTTGCTATTGGTGTTCATTCTATCTATGAGGAAGTTGCGGGGTTTTCTCCTTTATGGTTTCCCCAAGGAAAACTCTTTGTTTCTCTTGTGATTATTGATGTGCATGTTATTCTCTCAAATAAGATCCTAGATCATATTGATTAAATGATAAAAATCTAACATGGTATCATAGCTAAACTGAGAATAAGACACTGTGTAGCTGCAGAATCTAGGGATTCTTACTTTTTGGGTCTCTCTCCACAGATCATCAAAAAAATAATTCTAGGCTAACTCTCCATTGAAGGGCGCATCTTTCTGTCGAAGCAAAATTTGATTCCGGGCATTTTCAATTTTTGACCTATCACTACTGCAGGAAATTAGGGCTTTTCATAGAAGAGGAATTTTTGAGTGAGCCCAGCATAGGATTTCTCTCCTCCTCAAAATCGAAATTTAGAGACCAAGATCAAAATTTTTGGTTGGGTAAAACTCTGGGAAATTCAAACCCTAATTTGACCCCGAACCAGAAAACCCTAAAAGACTAAAACTAGTCATTTTGGTGCATTCTCTATATATCGAGATTGGAGAAGGCTTAAGAGCTGAAACTTTACAGGACGAAGATAAATTCTTGATGTACCCTGTGTAGAAGTTTCAGCCTTTGATTCACTATATTCTGGGAGATATGATTCCTCCAAATCAGGGTTCCAGGATCTCCCTGGATTCATCCCTAAACATGACACCTAGGGAAAATTGCTATATATCGGGCTACAAAGGTCTAAATGAAATTTTGCAAGATCTTTCAGATAAGGAACAGACTGTACTTTATGTGGTAAAAGTTTTAGACCCCGAAGGTGAAACAGTGACACATGGAAGTATGTACAAGTTTGCTATGTTGAAGAGTCTTGAAATAAGTCACCTTGGAAAGCTCTCATACGTCCCAATTGGTGAAACCAATTCTGCTCAAACCCGCGGTGTTGGGAAGAGGACAAATGAGAATACCTCAATGCAAAGTTTCAGACACAGAGGAGCAGTACTTTTGGATATATTGTATAAACAATATCAGGAAATTCTGTAGAAGAAATTGAAGAAAACTAGGGCATCAAATATTTTGCAGTTCTGATCACAGTTTTGGGAAAATGAGTATGCTGTTCAGCTTGACTTGAGGAGACACATATTTATATCTAATAAGATCTAAAAGATTCCAAGTTTTGAAAATTAGGGTTTCTCTGACAAACCCTAGATCATCCAGATCCGTAACCAGGAAGGACACCTCAAATCGGTAAGATCTAATCTTTTGCTATTTACATTTGAGGTTCTCAGTTCAAAATGACCTATCACACCAGATTCATGACAAGCTTGGTGAAGTTTACAACTTCCAAGTATGGAAGTATAAGACCTCCATGATCCTTGAAGATATTGACTTGGATCAGTTCTAAGAGCCATAGGGAGATGTGGCTAAGGCTAGAGCCAAGAGAATCCTTGCTGATTCTATTAAAGATCATCTGTCATGTGTCATCCCTGAAGACACCAATAAATAAGTGTTCGATGCTATGACGAAGTAATCGAATAAGAATAAGATATTGTTATAACCACCTTAAATGGACTCCCAGGATCATGGGATTCATTCATTCAAGGAATATGTGCTAGAAGGAAGTGATTACCTTCAATAGACTCTGGGAAGAGTGCACACAAGAAGAAGCTCGACTCATAATAAGAGAAGAGAAGATGGGAGCAACTGAAGATCAAGCTCTCATGATTCAAAGAAGATCCCTTAAGCGATGAGGAATATGAAGGAATCAATTCTTGAAGAACCTCTTATCCATATTAGCATTTGGATAAGAAATGATAATGTTATGAATGAAGAAGAAGATGAAGCTGAAGGCTCAAGAAGGGACTACCCACAAAACAAATAAAGATAATTATTTGAATTGTCTTTTCCTATATATCTAGTTGTTTATATGACATTGTTTAGTTGTAGAATGTTTGCATTAATGAAAGTATACTACTAATATTCATGTGATGGGTAAGCAGCTCATGGTGCTATAAANTTATCTAGAATGAAACCTCTTTGCTGACATATTGGATTAGTGCACAATCTCAATGATGTCATGGTAGAGATGGAAGGCATCTAGAAAGTTTCTGTGAGATACGGATGAATGTTGTATTGGCTAAAATAGTTACATGATTATATCTTTATGCATAAGAATTTGTCATTATGAATATGCTTTATGAAATGTTTCTATCTATACAACTAATGCATTTGACTTGTAGGAAAGATCGCGTACAATTGCCTACAAGAAAAGAAGGATGAGACTTGTTCCAAAGAACAAGTGACAACAATTCAATAAATAATCCAAAATGAAGAATAGTATGACAAGACTTCAAGAGGCCTCAGACACACTCTATTTATGTGACACTTCTGAGCGACATCATTGATGCAAAGCCTTCCAACTATGAAGAAGTAGCCAAGAAGAAAGGGAAGGAGAGTACTAGTTCAAGAAGAATGATGTCTAGGATGCGATATTGAGACTTGAAGGGAAGTCCGTAGTGTCTTCCATATGGATCTGCAAGATCCATCATGGAGTGGATGGCAACATGGTGGGATACAAGGCAAGATTCGTAGCAGGAGGCTTCTCCCGGAAATAAGGCATAGACTATGAAGAGACATTTGCAACCACTAGAAGTTAAGACACATGACAGACAAACTCATGTGTGCAAATTAAAGAAGGCCTTGTACGAAGGCACCCATGGGATAACACATACCTGAGGATCTTGAAGATCACCTAGAGTGATGAATATCTTAACCTTTGCTACAAGGTTGAAGATGAAAGCCTATAAAGGATGACAAGCTCACAGATGGGTGTAAGAAGAAATTCTGAAAAGGTTCAAGATAAAGGGTATCTAGTGACCCTAGATGGATACAGAGTATTAGTAGCATAGGAAGCTACTTGTCACTCTAGTACAAAATGTTTCAATACATAGAGTATGAAAGGAAGAGGGAGAATGATGATCCACTTCAGAGGGAGTGACTTTAGAAGATCCTGAGGTTCGACATGGTACGACAAGATGGATAGCTTACTGATGACTCTAGACTTTACTGAGAGTAAATTACATTCCAACCTTTACTTCAAGGTTGAAGGTGGAAGACCAGTGATGCTCCTATTATATCTTGATGACATGTTCCTAATAGGTAAAGAGGAACTCATTAAAGATGCAAGAAGGAGACTTGCTGTCGAGTTTGAGATGAAGGACTTGGGTATGATGCACTATTTTCTAGGCATGGAGGTGTGGCAGAATGCAGATGGAATCTCCCTGGGACAAGGGAAGTATGCAATAGAGATCCTGAAGAGGTTCGGGATGATGGACTGCAAGACCATGACCACACCTATGACATCGAACTTGAATCTATTTAGTGATGCTTCATCAGAGTCGGTTGATGCTACGATGTATCGTCAGATGATTGGGTCATTGATGTACCTGACGAATACAAGACTAGATATTTGCTTTGCTGTGAACACATTGAGCAACCTCCTGACGGATCCAAGACATGTTCACCTTATTGCTGCAAAGCATATTCTAAAGTACCTGAAGGGTACATTTGATTATGGGCTCAAGTATGAAGCGAATCAAAAGATTAACCTAGAGGTTTATGTGGATTTAGATTGGGCAGGCAGTGCCATTTATAGGAAGAGCACTATGGGGTCTTGCTTCGATATGGGACCATGTGTGATCTCTTGGTTTAGCAGGAAGTAGTCCTGCGTGGCATTGAGTATAGCCGAAGCAGAGTATGTCGCATCTTGTTCAGCTAATTATGAGGCAGTGTGGCTAAGGAGGCTACTATCTGATTTGTTTGATCTCCATTTGGATGCTACTTGTATATATTGCGACAACTAGAGTTGTGTGAAGTTGTCGGAGAACCCGGTGTTCCATGACAAGTCGAAGCATATCGAGAACAAATATCGCTATTTTAGGGATATGGTGTAGAGAGGATCAGTGAAGCTCTAGTATGTTGCGAGGGATGAGCATATAGTTAATGTGTTGACCAAGCCATTAAACAGAGTGAAGTTTGAGTACTTCAGGGAGAAGCTTGGTGTTCTCCAGATTGAGGTTCCAAGGGGAAGTGATGAGTTCGTGTGCCTTTCTGACATGGTTGCGGGATGTGTTCCTCCCATGGTCATATGTAAGTGCAGAGCCCTTCTGACATGGTTGCGATATGTGTTCCTCCCATGGTCATATGTAAGTGCAGAGCCCTTCTGACATGGTTGCGGGATGTGTTCCTCCCATGGTCATATGTAAGTGCAGAGCCCTTCTGACATGGTTGCGGGATGTGTTCCCCCCATGGTCAGATGTAAGTGCAGAGCCCTTCTGACATGGTTGCGGGATGTGTTCCTCCCATCGTCAGATGTAAGTGCAGAGCCCTTATGACATGGTCGCGGGATGTGTTCCTCCCATGGTCAGATGTAAGAGCAGAGCCTTTTTGACATGGTTGTAGGATGTGTTCCTCCCATGGTTAGATATAAGTGTTGTAGAAGATGAAGACCTACATGGAGGCTAGGCCTACAATTAGCATGAAAAAGGCTTGGCTCTGTAGAACTTCCTATGACGAGTAGAATTGAAGAGATAGCACCATTTGCTCGAGACAGCGGGAGCAGTGATGGTGATGATGATCCTATGATGAAGACTTGTGCTAATGAACTGGGTCAAGAGAATACCTTCCTCGTTAAGAGGGAGTGTTGATGTATTTGTAACTTCGGAATGTATTCACTTGTATATCTTATATTTTATTTCATTTCATTGTACCTCGATGTTCCTATCGGGAGAATCATTAATATAATAAAGTCATGTAAAGTCATAGAGGTTGACCCTCTGTTGTAATTCTGGGAAATAGTCCCCACAGTTGAGTGGTACTAGGGTTATTAGAATCTCCTAGTGAGGTCTGCCCTGGTAAGTAATTTTCAAGTGGAAAACTAGTATAAATAGAGAGTGAGTCTCTCTATTTGACACACACACACACACACTCACTCAACTATAGTGCATGAGTGAGAGAAGAGGAGCTCGCACAAGTGAGAGAGAGAACAACTATCAGAGATCATCTTTTTGTCTTTGGGTTTTACTTTTGCTATTGGTGCTTATTCTATATATAAGGAAGTTGCGGGGTTTTCTCCTTTATGGTTTCCCTGAGGAAAACTCTTTGTGTTTCTTGTCTCTTGTGATTATTGTTGTGCATGCTATTCTCTCAGATAATATCCTAGATCATATTGATTAAATGATAAAAATCCAACAAGTCCCCTAGTTGCAAAGTGGCATATATACTCAAAAATTGGTGAACGTCACCTCAAATTCGTTGAATTATAGCTTGTATAAGAATTCCTTGTTAGTTGAGTGTTGATTGTGGCTGTTCATGATGAAGGTGGCCACCATTGGTTGAATTTTAATGTCTATAAATCTAGGTGCAATGAAGTGAACCCTATGGGTTACTTCACACTAGAATCCATTAGAGTTAGAATAAATCCATATGATTCTCGGGAAAATAAATATTTGATGTTATTGGTTATTGATAATTGATATTTTGTGATACATTGGATGTGTATATAAATGTACATAAATATGGTAAGTCATGATCTTTCAGAAAAGGTACAACCATCCTTAATAACAACAGTAAATATGAAGATGATCTTAAATTACTAATTTTATAATTTATAATTTTATATATTATTATATAGATGTAATATACTTTAGGTATATTACAAGTCTTCCCTCTTTGAAAAGATTCAACCACAAATATTTATTCTGCTTAATTTGGATTTTTATTTTTATTATTTGATCGCCATAGTTGATATGTGTCGATAATAAAATCTAAGTGATGTACACAATTTTAAAAATGTGGATGGGTCGATCCATCCCAAATCTACCTTTGTTGGCACTGTTTGATGATCAATTCTTTGGATATAGATTCTCATTTTAGACTTCCCTACAAGTTGTTGATTTTGACTCCGCACGTCTTTAATGTTGTAGTTGGGTTGTCTATAAGAAGAGTATAGTTTATTTTCCTCATGACTTTGATTCTTGTTGCAACGGTTGTTGTGATGTGGTTGATGGTAAAGTTTTTGAGTTACTAGAGGAATGTTTGTAGGGACTTCAACTTTTGGTGCTTCTAGCGATCTATTAATCAATACCTTTTCAATATAACTATTTTCTGGAATTTGAACATTGTTTATGTCTGTACTGATTTTTTCGACATTTGAATTTGTATTGATGATGTCACTAATTCAATGGTTTCGGTCATTGTTTCTTTTTCCATAGTTTGGACATATTTTGTTGAGGGTTTTTCTTGCTTCTCAGCTTCTAAAGACTTGTTCGATACTATTGCATTCATGGATGTCTCCTTGTCTACTTTTAGAATTGATTTTACCTTATGTTTTAGTTGTTTTACTTCTTTCAGTAAGATTTGAGTGTGATTCTTCAAGCGATAAATTTATTTTTCTTTATCTAAAAAGAGCTTGACAATTGCGTCATTGGTCTCCTTATCGTCTTGAGATTCTTGATCAAATTGATTTGACACATTTGTTTCAAGTTTTATGTTCTATGGCTTCACGTCTCTTAACATTTTTATCTATTCAAGTAACTTGCTATTGAGATTCCTTAGGAGGGAACCTTCTTCATATTTTTCTAATAATTTCTTGTTGGACTTTCTTTTGAAATCTTGAATGATTTGTTGATTACATTGTTTCTCAATGTTGTAAAGTTTTGAATATGATTTTTTAAGGAAATAATTTTCTTTCTGAATTAAACCATTACAATCTTTCTCAAAGTCAATCCTAACATGAAATTTTTTATTTATCTCTTGATATTGTATTACTTCATCCATTAATTTATTAATTTCACACATTATGAACTAATGTTTCTTCTTCACTTA
>LPNX011127684.1:1014056-1078802 GCA_001517045.1 Pseudotsuga menziesii | reverse complement strand
ATATATATAGTTTTTTACTTTGTTATTCTTTTATTCTTTAACTTGCTTTTCTTTTTCTTTTTACTTTTTTTCTTTACTTTTTACTTTTCTAAACCACATATGGTTTTCTTTAAAACCGTGTGTTGTTTTACACTTTTTTGTTCCTCTTCCCCTCTTCTGTCCCACTAGGAGCTTCCTTTAATTCTTCAAATAGTTAGTAATTGAATGGAACCACGAGCTTGTATATTCTTTTTTGCCTTTATTCCACTAGGAAAAATTATTTGACCACAGGTCACAGTAAAACCACTTTGATACCACATGAAGTGAACCCTATGGGTCATTTCACACTAGAATCCATTAGAGTAAGAATAAATCCATATAATTCCCAAGGGAATAAATATTTTATGTTATTGATAATTGATATGTGATAGTTTGTGATCCAATGGATGTGTATATAAATACACCTAAAATATGATAAGTTGTGACGTTTGAGAAAAAGTACAACCATCATTAATAACAACAGTAAATATGAATATTATCCTAAATTACTAATTTTATAATTTAAATATTTATATATTATTATATAGATGTAATATACTTTAGGAATATTAGACACAACTCTGAGTTCTCCCATAGCTACATGGTATCAAGAAAGATGGCAAGTGACTACAAGTAGAAATTAAGACTTATTATAAACAAGACTTGTTGTAGGTGTGCTATTATGGCAACTAGCAAGGCCTAGTTGTGGTGTACCAAAAGATGTGCTATTATATAGATTGGTTGTGGGGGAGTGAACCCTTGCCCTTCCTTGGACCAGAATTCAAGTTGACGAGACCACACATTCAAGAGCTTCTCCCTGGACTAGAAACAAGTTGATAAGAGCACTCATTTGAGAGCTTTCCATAACCTTAGTTGATTATGTTCCTTTCAAACTTATCTTAATTGATGCAGCTAAGAGACAAGCTTTTCAACTTCAAATCATAAATAAGAATATATAAAGTGATTAAGGCTTGCCTCTATAGTGAGTGTCTAAGACATGTAATCAATTAATCCATTGGATCCAGGTCATGCATGTTGGTTGTTTGGCATGAATTGCTCCCTTGCAATTTGTGTCAAACAATCTACATGGATGACTTGTATATGGTGGATCAAATAATTCAACACATTTCTCATGATTAGGTATCCAAGGAACACAATTCTATTTTGATTAAGTGGCCAATGCATACTTCATAGTGCATGGATACCACTCATGGTAAATACATGTCATTTTAAGACCTTTTTTCTTCTTCTTATATATAGTGATTTATGTATTGAGATTGTCAACCTTCGATGAATAGAACAAAGATGGTGTTTACTTGGCACTTCCTTCTTTTGTTACCAATATTGAGAATTGGTGTGGTACCTAGAGGTGGAATATCTAGATCTTGGACATGTTAGAGGAATTGAGACTTGTAAAGTCCACCAAGGAAAGATTGGGCATCTTATATCTTTTATATACTGACTCACTTTGGTGTTGCATAAGAGAATTAGTTTATAATGTATCAAAATGATACCCTTTACTTTTTTTATGGGTTGGGTAGGGACTTATTTTAGTAACGTTGGAAATTGAAAGATGGAACAAACAATAGTGTAATTGATGTGGTTATTCCTAGGGGTGGGGAATCGATTGTAGGTTAGTGTTAAAGCACAACATTTGGAGAGTACGAGCCACCCTCGTAAAATGCAACTATCCAACTAGCATTTAATTTGTGCTAAACATGCTATGTTGTCCTCGCAGTAAGTAAGAAAGAAAAGCAGTGACTCTAGCACACTAGTTCAATTGGATAAATAAATTTCCATATGACATGATAAGATCCATGTACCTTGGTTCCTTCATGGTTTATTCATACCCATTCCTAATAGAAGCTTAAGGATTACACATCCATAAAAGTTGGGCACCATATTAAATGCTCTGATGTGATCATCGCTACTACATATTTTAGGCTGGTTAAGAATGACCTCTTTTTTGCTTCAATAATTAACCATTATTATTGTTTCCAAGCAGAGGTCATGAACGTCCTATGCCACATTTTCCCGCCTTCATCACAAGCATTGTTCACATAGGAATTGCTCCCACCAAGAGTCCTCTAGAGACGTATCGATCAATTTGATCTTGTTCTATGTATCCATATTTGCGAAAATTGTTTTTAATTCTTTATATTTTTTTAAAAAGATGTGGATTGCAAGAATACGTAAAGAGCTTGTGGATTGGTTTAGTTAATAATGTATTGAATATGTCAAATGTTGTTCATGAAAGTTGATATACTAATATATCATTTTTCAAAGTTTGAAATATTTATCTATTTTTTAAGTTGAAATGTTTATTTATGGGTATTTAGCTTTGATTATTTATTTATTTATTATTATTATTATTGTAAAATTTAACTATATATTTAAAATATAAAAATACTTATTTTAAAATTTAATTGGTAACTTTACTTGAAAAAATCCTCTTAAAACATTTTTGAAGTTTGAAATATTTATTTTAGAATTTATTTGTTGATGTTACGTGGAAAAATATTGAAAAGGTTTTTGAAGATCGGAAAAATCTTCATATTAGTAAAATATTATTTCGATTCTTTTTGAAAAATCTTTTAAATGTTAAAAAAAGTCTTTAGGGTTGGAAAAGTCTTATAAGCTTTTATAAAAAATTATTTCGATTATTTTTGAAAAATATTTTAAATGTTAGAAAAGTCCACTAAACCTTAGGGTTGGAAAAGTCCCATAAACTTTTATAAAAACTTAGAAACTTATATATGACTTGTTAGGTTTGAATTTAAAATTTAATTGTGAAATTTATCTTTAAAGTTGAATTTTTTTGTCAACTTTTTCTTAACCTTTTTAATATTGGAAAAGTTATCTTAAGCAAGTGGTAAAAACTTATGTAGGCTTTGTCAAAGTTTTTTTTTTGTTGGTTAAGTGCTCTGTGACTTGTTGGGTGAACCTTTGGTCTGAGAAACCACGATCCAGGGGCATCTAAGTCGTCAAAATCACCCGGGGATCGCACCCGGCCTGGCCGCACCGACCCTTAGCATTTAAATGTCGCCTTCCAGGAGCAGCGGGTTTTGATCTTGAGCTGCCAAACAAATAAAACCCCTCTCGACCATTTGCTCTACCGAAATTTGACTTATCAAAGTCTTTTTATATAAATGGTTGAAACTTATATATATTCTTTGTCAAAATCGTCTTAAGCAAGTGATAGAAACAAGTTATGTATACCTTGTGAATTTTAAACTTTGAAAAAATCATCTCAAGTTTTCGTTAGAACTGGTCACCTTTGTACTTAATAAGTTTGATTTTCTCAATGTTGAAATACTAATTTTATTTTAAAATTTGGTTTATATTTATTTATATTTTGCTCTAAGCAAATAAAATTATATATGATTTGTATGTTGAATTTTATGAAATTTAATATAGAAACTTAAAGCGTTCCTTTACTTCTCATGTCACGTACATTTTAGGGCAATTGGTAGTATAAAAATATATCCCAAATCATATTAAAGTGATACCATTACATCCTTATATTTATAAAGCTTTTTATATTATAACTCTATACCTGAAAATCCACCGTTACCTCCAATTGTTATTGAAGATTATCTTTGTATACAACCACGAAATCATTTATTGTTTTGCTTTCATGTAAACCGAATACGTTTAAACTGAGGATGAAAAATTTCTGGTTGGCTTTGAACAGTTCTGGCATCTGGAATCAACTCCTTAAGGCTAAATATATGAAGAATCTGTTTTTACAGTCTTGGTGCAGACTAAAACTTTTCAGACATAGGCATGTTTCTATTATTTGGAATGGATTTTTAAAAGCCCTGCACTGGATTGGGAAAGGATTGATTTGGCAAGTTGGGGATGGCACAGAGGTTTGTATTGGGGCGGACCCAATTGTTGGCTTAGGTTGCTCTTTTATCCTACCGGATGATCTGAGATCTTATCTTGAAGACTATGGCATCTGCACTCTAGATCAGGCTAAAAATCATGCATCTGGTTTTTGGTTTTCTGCGGAAGATCTTGATTTATGTGAGGAGTGGAGTCTTCTCTGGAATGCATATATCAAAGGATTGGAATATAATAGAATCAGATTGAAGGAGGAGTCTGATAAGTTGCTGTGGTCCTTTGACAAATATGTGGGTCCCCTCAGTGCTGCACTTGGATATGACAGTCTGATCCATAATAATTTTTCTGAGGAACAAAGCAGAATTTTGGCACTGCTATGGTCCTTAAAGTTACCATTGAAGGTAACCTGTTTTACTTGGCTTTTGGTAAAGGATAGGATTCTTACTTGGGAATATTTGCAATCGAGAGGATACTTTGGTCCCAGTAGATGTGTGTTATGTGAAAGAGAAGTCGAGGGCTGTAACCATCTATTCCTTACATGTCCTTTTTCGGTGAACATTTTCAATCACTTCTCGTCCTGTTTGGGATTCTCTTTCTCCCCTTGCAGCTCTGTGCTTTCTTTTTTGACTCATTGGTTCAGCACACATGCCATTTCTGTGTCTTTCCTTTACACCCCTATAGTTATTTTCTGGCATCTGTGGCTCCTCCGTAATGCTTGTATTTTTGATAAGGGGAAACCATATGCCTCTCTGCTCCTCTCGAAGATAGAGAGCTTTCTAGCTCTTTTTCCAGTACCAAACAAAACTCATCGAAGCAGGCAGATTGGACCTAAACCTGTGCATACCTTTCCTGTCGGTTATTTCGATGGTGCAGCTCAATTGAATATGGGAGGGGCTGGGTTTGTGATCTACTTAAGTGAAACCCATTATCTCTGTTTTGCTATGGGCTGTGGGATTAGCACCAATACACGTGCTGAACTCTTGGCTTTGTGGTCTGTCCTCCGATTTTGTATCTTGCTGGGACTGCCCATTCAGATGATCTTCGGTGACTCTATGGTGGTTATTTCTTGGGTGAACAGTCTTACAACCCTTAAATTACCCCATTTAAATTATTGGTGCGAGGAGATTTTATCTATGGCTCATCACTTTACATCAGTGTCCTTTAATCATATTTTCCGGGAGCATAATAGTTTGGCTGATGATCTATCAAAAAAGGCTCTAAATTTGGATATCGGCACTGTTTATTTCACGGAAACCTTTGATGGGGAGATCATTGGTGATGGCCATTATACTCTTTTTTGATTGGTTGTTTATGGCTTTTCTTGACAGCACTTGATTATCATGATTTGTATTTATATTACACTGCCTGTATTTGATAGACACTTAGCTAGCTGCTTTTGCTTCCCTGGAATGTATGTTTGATGGACACTACATATTTGAATTTCTGACCTGAGTATTCAGGAATGATGAGAAAGTCTGCATATGATCAGGCTTTGTTTTTATTTTTTTTGTCCTCTTTGGCTGGCATGCTGTTGGGTGCTATATTTGCTGTTTGTTGGGGGATGGTCTGATTCATTGTCATGTTCATGTACCGGCATGATGCTGGGTACTATTTCTGCTGTTTGGTAGGAGGATGGATTGATACATTGCCATTTTTTATGTATACTGTTTAAGATGTCTTTTGATTCAAATGAATATCAAAGACTGGAATTTTTTCTTCTGAAAAAAAAAAAAACTTGGATTCCCATGTATTGGATCTTTGTGTTTATTTTTTATAAACTTCTTTGGTTATATTTATTTTGTTGTTTAAATATGTAGTAAAGTTTCATGGATCTTAGTTGAAAATTTGATGGTGTTTTGAATAGTTAATAATGAGTGTGCAAAAGAAGCAAGAAGAAAAGAAAATTTATTGTAATTATTTTATATAGGATTTTTTATAAAATTTGTATGTAATTTAGAGTTTATTAATTATAGATAAAGATACATTGTTTCAATGTTTTTAGAATTTTATTGTGTTGGAATTTAGAAACATTTATGGTTTCAAGTGAACACTGAACCTATTATTAAAGAATCAAAATGAAGTTACAAACAATAATAAAAGAGTAGAGTGTAAATTAATATATAGGATATTGAATAAATAATTGTTAAGGCTTAGATAAAAGAAATGAAAGATTTAGATTACCATATTTTTCAAAAACCTTTCTATAGATTAATAAAGTATTGATATTTTGCATCTTGCATATACTATCTATGGAGCTTCACTTGACCTAGCAAAGAGTACAAAGTTTTGAAGGTGTAGTAAGGATGTTTTTTACTAGTAATATGCATAGTTCTTTATCTTCCCTAATTTATACCATTGTGGTCAACCATTTTCTTATGATATGTTATAATGATTAGTCATCTAAGTAAAAGGAGAAAGAAAAGGAACTTACCCCTTTGATATTTAAGACACATGGTTAACCCTAACATTAAAAATTCTTTGTGGGCAATATAAAGTTTGTTATAGGTTGTCCAATGATCTAGCTTCTTTATCAAGATTATAATCTAGAGGAACTAGTTGGGTGGCTTAAGACATTGCCAAAGGATTGTGCAAATACTTCATAGCTTAAGTATCTTATTTTGGCCTATTTTGTTGTTTCTGGCTAGATCCTTGAGGGCATTGTCGATCCATTCGATGACATTGAGTATTGACAAGAAGTGGGCATTTGTTTTGTCTTCTTTACGAGCAAGATTCTAACAATCCTCTTCCCTCTATGCAACACGTTTAATGTCTAGCAACCCTCTATACTATATTCCCTTTATACTCTATTAACACATTTAACATCTATTGATATGAATTTGAGAGTTCAAAATGAAGGGTTGAGGTTGGAAATTGTACCTCATTTTAGAATGTAGGAAGTTCCTCAAGAGAACAACTTTGATGGACTCCAAGCTCTTAGAACTTGTGGCAAATTTGTAGAATTTTTTTTTACGGACTCCAAACTCTTATAACCTATAACAAATTTGTAGCCTAAAATGCATGTTGGTCATGCAATGTTCAATTTGTTATGTGAACAAGTGTTCCCTCCTCTATTCTAATTGGCCCTGAATAGGTCACATGAATATGTGTTCACTACAATTTTATCTAGTGGACCCCAATATCAATGCAAAAGGTGAGTATACTTCCTAACAACTGCTAGATGTCTCTTTGTTTTTGGATAGCACAAATATTCAAGCTTGGCATGTTGGTTTAACTATAATAAGAATGTATTATGGTTACCATACTTCACACTATTTTTTCCCATCACAAAGGTTCAAGCTTTCCAAGCGGGTTTCATTATCATAAGGATGTATTCGAAGTGAATACATATTATTCTTTGGACATATGTTCAGAAGCATGGTTCAAAAAAATGATAGAGACACTGGTAATAAGAATCCATGGTTTAGCCTTATAACATTTGTAGAAACAATCACATTTCTTAGAGATATTTCGTGGTTCCCTGAAGAAGAAATTGAATCAAGTGTCCAAATCATTAAACAAGATTGCATGGAGATTGATTGGGAAACCGCTAATGTTTTGATGTTGCACAATTCATTTATACAACATGCAAGAAATCCTTCCACACCACTTTGAAGGTATTCATATCCTTCTGCACATAGATATATTGTTACTTACCAACAACTGGCAATAATGGTGATTTCAATCTTTGCAAGCAATTGTCCAACACCTACCATTCTTACCAAATTAGCATATTTTCCGAATATCTCTTAAATTTCTTTCAAGTGGTTCTTTTATCTTGAACTCTCTTCATGTGTTGGTGATCATCCCACCATACTAATGCTTCCTTGTCAAATTATAATAGCTTGTATTGTTTGATTTCTTGAATAATCATGAAGTTGGAAATAAATTTGAATTCCATTCAAACAAACTTCTACCTCTGCCCAATTTTGATCCCAGTGTAGAAAGTAGGTCGCTTGGATTATTTATTCTTTTTGAAGATAGTTCATTTGGGACCTCTTTATATTGTTCTTACATATAGAAGAATTAGATATACGAGATGACCCTAATGTACAAGGATGATATGTGGAGTTAAAGGAGGTTTCACGTTCAACTATTTTCAAGAGCTATATATACTCCCATCCTAATCATTATCTTTGTGAGTTTGTAGTAACTACTTCTGCATATTCGTTAAGGTTTGTACTATACTTTATGAAGTATGCTTAAAAAAAATCACTTCATATGCCATGCATCTAACTAGTAATATCCCACATTAAAGAAATTATTTGTTGGTATCAAAAGTGGGAGGTGTGTAAGGATTGATCTTAATCCCAAAGGAAATCATGCCAACATGTTTTGTTCAGTGGTTTTGGACCATGTCCAATAATCAAGCATAATAATTTGCGCTCTTTTATAGATTAAAAACTATAATATTAAGAGGGATCAGGATCTCATTGTAATAGGGAATTCATTAATTAAAATTAGGTATATGAGATATCAACAAACTCTTAAGAATCCAATCTTGTGAGACTCCTCGTTAGAATCCATGGGATATCAAGAAGCTTTGAAGATATATAATATTTTCATTTGTTAATGGATATCAATATCTAGGCATATAGTCTAACAAATGAAGCAGTAGAACTTAATGAGAGATCCATAATAAGAAATAGGGGGATTATTAACTTTTTCAACATTCCCTAGGATTATAATTATTATCCCATAGTTNATAATCAATATAAGTGGTGATGATTTTTAAAAAGAGGGAATGGACATATAACCCCCCCCCCCCCCCCACCCATCATTTTGTACCTCTTCCTTCCTCGCTCAAGTATACAATGATGGCCCATAAAAGGCTTACTAATTTTGGGTGTGACATATGGAAGATTATTTGGGATTGTTCATCTCTAATCCTCAAGAATTTATCTAAGTCTGGAATTGTGTGTGGTTCTTCGGGACTCTCTCTCTCTCTCAATTCTTTGTTAACTTTTTTTTGGGTTGGGTAGGTTTTGTTGTGCTTGATTGTGGTATAAATCCAAGGTGTAGTGAACGATTGAAGAGTTGGATTATGTCTCTTTCCAATAAGAAGCGGTCAAAGAAGAGGGGTTGTCATTGGTTAAGTATGGTAGGCCATAGTCATTAGAGTGGTGTCTTTTGTCTAATATTTTAAAGCTCCATAACACACAAAGCATACGTGACCACATCCTAGTAGATATACATCTAAACACCTCACATATCCATAATAGACTGACCAACCAAATTGATGTCTAAAATGCCAATAATGCAAAAAATTTAGAGGTTTAATCTCATAAGAGTAGGTGAGTTGCAAAGTTGGAAACAAAATGTAGTATGTTGTATGAATTTGTTGTGGGTCTTACTGAGAGTTCCTACCCTTTGGTTTCTAATCGAAAGGTTTCAATTGGGTATGTTCCTACTATGATCAAGGATGAGGAGACTATTTAACAAAAACTTGGAGGTTTAGATATGGAAAATGTTGAATTGGTACACCAACTACATGCCGACGTAAAGTAGGAAGCATTAAGTGGGGTTTTTTTCTTAGCCTTGTTTTTTTTCAAATTGTTTTGCAAAGTAATTTTGTTGTTAAATCAATTTGTTGGGATTTAGATATTATTAGTATTTAAAGAGAGTCCCCCATAGAACAACAAAGATCATGCCCTCATTAGGCATAAGGTCATCCTTGTTCTTGCAGTTGGCCCCAAACCTTCCATAATTGAATTTGGATTAGTGATGATGGGACCCCCCCATAATTTATTTTTCCTTATGATCTAAAGTGTTCTCAACCCCAAAAATAACAAGGATTAAAGTTATCAACATTTCATTCAAAGGAATAGGTGGAGTAGGCCAACTATGGATCCTCTTTGGATGTTGTTAGATGGTTGTAGCAATACAATTTTGTAGTGATCATCATGTCTACAAGCCTAGGTATAATGAATAGGGGTACTTACCATAGGATCCTTACCCATTGTACATGGTTCACCTCCACAATAATCCATCAACTAGCATAAGAGCACCATTTCCATCTCACCTTTCCTAATTTGCACTAAATTTTTTGTAAGAATAGATTTGCACAACTTATTGCATCATCATATATGGTAAATCTCATGTGAAACATAACTTGTTTGCATAAAATTATTATTTTTTTCTTTAAGTGAAGAATATGTCTTATGTTATAATTAGCTACCAAGCTACTCTAAACTCAATGACCCAAGGACTTTGTTCTCCAATAAGAAAACCTTCTAAGCAAGATACGGCAAGAAACATTGACTAAAAAAACTATAAACTCGAGTCTTACACTAATTAGGAAAATAAAAACAATAACTAAAAGTTATGTTTCATTATTTCATTCCTTCCAAGACTAGGAAATTAGGTCAAGAGACAACAAGATACCAAGTCTATGGTCCAAGGCCATACCTCCTAATGCAAAAAACCATGCAAACATAAAGAATTTAGGCTCAATGAAAGGCTTCCAAATAGCTATAAATAAAAACAACCAAGTTTTTTTGGTTTTGTACTTTAACCTCTAAAGCTTATTCGAGTAGATGAGTTGAGGGATCATCTATCTATATCCATTTATATCATTATACTTTTAAAAGGCTTTAGAGTACTTCCAATGGAAGTACTAACTTCGACCAAATGGTAATCATGTGCTTATCTCTATAAGCAAGTGTAAAGAGCCGTGCAAACTAATAGTCATTCAAAATCTCATTGGTACTCCACTAGTTTCTATCATAAGAGAATTCCATCAATCCACTTTCCCAAGAATACAACTCCACATATAGAAATTCTTCATATAATGCCCCACGTCCTTGACATATAATAAGAAATGATTCATCATGGAGTAGATATAAAGTTTGAACATAATAAAAGTATCAAAAATGATAATAGTGATCATTATATAAACCTAGAGCATAATCTACAATAAAATCTCTGGTGTCATCTCAATTGATCCTACCCCAAATGTCATTGTAAACAAGTCCCTTTTCTCACAAATTCCTATCCAACTCTCATGTTGGTAATATGTGAGGTTGCCTAATTTATTGAGAAATCCAATCATAAACATTCTAAGATGATAATTGACAAAACACAAAGAAAAATGTTGTTATAATTTAATTATTTTTACCATATTTTGATTTACCATTTTTACATCAAATTTTATATTAATTAATTATTAAAAGTAACTATGTGACCAAACAATGAATAATGCTTTACAATATTTAGATAATGAAGAGGATTAATCATTAAAATTAACTATGTGATAGTGGTTTTAACGATGAATCATGCTTTACAATACTTCGATAATGAAGAGGATGTTGCATTAAAAAAAAACACCAACATCGAAATGAAACAATGTTGTATTATAGAAAACCACCAACATCGACATGAAGTTTTTGAAAAGGAGTCATTAATGTTTCATGAAATATTGAATGCATGTTTTATCGTATAAATTTAGTTAAGTTCATGTGTGTTTGTTTTATCTAGTATAAATTTAATTAAGTTTATGGGTTTCATTAATGCATAGTCAAAATTAGAAAATTTATAGAAAATTGGAAAACTAAAATTAAAAAAAAAAAACTAAATTTATGTTTCAACTCTTAGAGTTTATGTTTATTTATTTATTTATGGTTTAAATTATTTACTCAAGGCAAAAATATTTATTTTGAAAATCTCCAATATATTTAGAAAATATATACCTCCTTAAAAATTTAAACAATTTTAATAAATGTCATAATTTTTTTAATAATATTAAAAAAAATTCTCAAAATTTCAAAACTATAAAATAAATATAAATCTTTAGAATAAATATATTTCTATAGATATATAAAGTAATATATTATTGGAGTGATTTATTAATCCTATTCATCAATCTTTACAAGTTCACTTCAGTAACAAGGGGAGAAGAAATTGTTCGATTTTTTTTCTTGATGATGATGATTAATGTCCGCTGAGACCAACTTTGGTCTACCTTAAGAAGGATAATACTTGGTTTACTTTAAAATCTTGTTATTGTGCTCAAAAAGCTTGCCAAGAAGCTTTCCAAGCTCAATATAGTTTTGACAAGTTAGGAGGTTATAAATATTTGTATTGTATCAAATACTATGAAACTCGGATCTAATGTGTGTGTAAGCAAGGCACTCTAAGAGAAAGTGATTTTCATCCTCAATGCTCATAGACTCACACAGATGGCAAACCCTTTCCACCCATGGAGTTTTAGGAATAGACCAACGCCTTGTTTCGCTAAGGAGTTCATGAGAGTTCATTCTAATCTTAGCTATATTAATTTTCTTCCATGAGCTAGTAGTTACTACCGAGAGATACTTCTGATATTCCAAGTTATGATTAATGACTTCCTTATATTATCATAATTTTCTCTTAACCACTAAATTTTTCTCACACTAGAATTTCTCTTTAAACGTAGAAATAATAATATTTTTGACATTATCAGTGTTCTGCAAAATGTTGTTTTCATCAATGCCCCAATGGTTTAACCAAGCCATGGTATCTTTACACCAACACCGCTTGAGGCATAGTTGGTTTTGACTTGAGTTCAAAGCAATTTTAAGAAGTCTCTCGTTTCTCATGTTATTTATCTTATGCTTGTACATCAGGTACCTAGTCATAGCCATACTCTCGATGGGGGAAAGACCCACTTCTATGAGGAGAATATGATAAGGTGTATTGCTTTTAATTTTGAGGTTATAAGTTATAAACCGCATCTGGATTTGCTCAATCTTCCTCCAAGATTCTCTAGAAATGTTACAACCCCATCCTTCACAACCATACAAGATAACAAGGATGACAAGAGTTTCAAAGAGGAACTTCTTTTTATCCCACATGACCATATTGGATGATTTACAGTTATTTTCAAGACCAAAATAAGCTTTCCACCCTCCATTAATCCTTTTCTCAATGCTATAGTTCCAATTGAGCTTGTGATGAATATCACTTATGAGATACTTGCAAGAAGTCACTTCCTCTATATTTCTATTATCATAAATAAAATTTGCATAGGTGTCTTTCTTAGATTTTATAATCATGATTTTTGTCTTATCGGTGTTAACAGTCATACCCATGTTTGAGTTAAAATATTTAGAATTCTTAATTGCTTATCAAGAATAGAAGGACACCTTTCCATAGAACAATATCATCAACATAAAGAGCGGGATGGTAACTATCCCAACCAAGATTGTAAACACTTTTCTAGCTTATCAATGTAAATGCCAAAAAGGGTAGGGGAGAGGGGGCAACCTTGTTTAACTCCAATATTACAATTTATATATGTTGTCCACCCCTCATTATTCTTGAATTTGGCAATGACCTTTTCGTATAACCTTATCATGACAACTCTCAACTCAAAAGGAGCCTTAAGCTATTCTAGCCTATTCCGTAGGTTATTTCTAGGCATTGTATCAATTTTTTTTCTAAAATCCACAAAGCAACAAAATAGGCCAGACTTAATATTATGACATTCCTTTGCAATGATCCTAAGTGTAATGAGGTGGTCCATGGTTGAATGATTCCTTCTAAAACATGCTTGGCCTTTAGCCTGCTTACCTTCCATTTCTAGCCATTCATTGACAATATTTTCTGAGATAATACCATATAACTTAGCCAAGAGAGTGTTAATCATAATAGTTCAATAATTATAGGGGTCATTTTTATCACCACTTTTGAAATTATGAATAGTGAGGCTTTGATTCCAAGGTGTAGGAAACTATTGCTTGATCTCTAGATTAAAGAGTTTGTGGATGTGCGGGATGAGGGCATACCCTCCAATTTTTAACATTTCCACTTGGTATCCTTCAATGTCTTTGGATTTTCCATTTGCTAAGCGCTTAACCCCGAAATCTATGTATTCTAACGAGAAAACTTCTTTCGTTGTAAGAAGGGTTTGAATGTTATCTTTGATATCTAGGGATTCATAAATATTTTTAAGATAGGAATTCCAATCTTTTCAATTATTGTCTTCTTTTGTTTTGCGAGTTAGAATACGTCTCCAGAATTTCTTAGGAGCCACCTTGGAGAGGTGTACGATATTTTCCTGCATTTTACTTAGATAATTTTTTTTTCTTTTAATGAAGGATTTGTAGTGATTTATCTTGTCCATTTTTATCTAATTTGTAGTAGCTTGCTTAATTTCTTTTCTCACATCTTTACACTCTTGATCATACCAAGGGTTGGTTCTACAATTGCTTGTTTTAGTTGAGAATTCAATAGACAACTTGTTAATGGATGGCGAGAGGGTTGTAGCAAAATTATGGTAGAGATTTTCTATATTCTCCATACTAGATAAAGGAAACAATTCATTTTTTAGATCATGGAGAAAAATGTCATCTTTATTTTTATCGAGGATCAGGTGCTTTTGGCAATAATAATTTTCCTCCTTGGGATCACTATGCATGACAATATTGAGAGTATAATTAAAGGTCTATGATCGAAGTCGGGCTCATGGTCGTTGAAGATGTTGAAAACTATTAATTTATTGTATATAGGGATATCAGATATAACATAATCTACCACACTACTTCCAAGCCCATGGATACAAGTCATCAGGATAGAGTTTGGCTATTTTGCGTGACCATTGCAAATGATAAGATCTTGAGCACTACAAAATTTGACCAACTCAGACCCAAATAAATTTTCACCTAGATCTTCAGAACTTCTTTTGTACATGTTAGGTAGCTCAAGGTCTTCGTCTAACAAAATAAGATTAGGGTTGGAATATTTGCTTAGAATAATAGCTTGGTTACTAGAAGTTCGAGCATTGAAGTCACCAATCAAAAGGATATTTTATTCCTTCCTTAAACTAGAAATATCATTTTCTAAACCTTTATAAGGAGATTTTTTTATCTAAATTGGTTTTTTTATAGAAGTTGGAATTAATAGGGGCAAAATAACAGATGGCTATGTAGGTTTTTTCATCATTAATGTAAGTGATCTCTATCCAAATAAATTCATTGTAAGGGTATTTCTTATAAAGTCTAACATTTGGGGATATGCTCTTCCTAATCTAACATGATATACCCCCAATGCCTCTACAACATGAATGTTTATTCCATATTGACCATAGGACATATCCGTCTATATCAGGGACCTTGGACTCCTCGTCTTCCCAAGTTTCAATCAATAATATAATATCAATTTCGCTTGGGATCCAACTTAGCTTAGGGCCTTTGCTCCATGAAAATTCTCGACACTTCCAGGAGAAGATCGGGAGGGCCTTTGCTCCATAAAGATCTTACATATGTTTCGCTATGAAAATCGAATGAAAATAAACATTTCAATGCTCTTAACCAATAGTTGAAGGAAACAAATTTTTAAAATTATTGTTAAAAAGTTTTAATAAATAAAAATCAAAAGGTGATGGTCCCAACCCAACAACCAATGCCAATGTGTTTGTTTACCTTACCTTTGATTCAAGCATGGTAATACCCATATGTTTAAGATATTAATAAAAATATATATAAGGAGTGTCTAAAATTATATAAAAGAAAAAATAACAATTTTTAAAAATAATTTATTTTTTTTAAATAAAATAAATGATATATTAATATTATCAGTATGGATTTATCTTAAACTTAAATCTATGAAACATTTAGAGAGATCTAATTTCTTGAGATGTACATTTTTTACATATCAAAATTTTTTTACACCTCATAAATAATCATGATTATTAAATTAACATATAAATCTATGTGTAATTTTCATCAAAACATATGTAAAGTTTTTTAAGCCAACATGTTTTCATTTTTAAAATTTTTTTATTATTTAAATATGTCTATCTCTCCCATACTGAATTGTAGAGCGACTCCCTACTCTGAATGCAATAATACATAAATAAATAATAAAATATTATTGTAATAGATAAATAAATTATATATTATTATATACTATGATGTTTTCACTAGACATTTAACATAAAATATTGATGGATTTGTATTAATCTATTTAATATTGAGGTTAATATTTTTCCATGGGTTTTATATAGTTATGAGATTGATAATGATGATGGGTTGGGATGGCACCGTGGGGTTGGTTATCCATTGTGTGTCCTTCTATGAGGTATGATTCGTGTTATTGGAATTATGGTTTGGTTTCTCTGTGTTCAAGGAGTATTGTTTTGTGTAAGTGTAGGTGTTGGTTAGCATTGAAGTGGACACATAAGGTAAGGCCCTCGTAATTTGAATTTGTCATTTGACATATAAAATTTTGTATATTTGCAAACCCTGTCTAATGTTGGTTTGAATAATCTCATTTGTCTCTACTTACGTGTGTCTAGAGTTGTTACGTTTCTTCTCCATGAGAGGCTAGGGTCACATGCAATTTGTAATTCAAATCATAATGGGTGCATTTAAAGTAGGGCCCTCATAGTTTGAGCTAGCATTTGACACCTCAAAATTTATGTATTGAATGTCTCAAACAAAAGCACAAGTTTTCATATTCAAGCTACTCCAAGTAGCAACCACTAATTTTAGCTCAAACAATGTTACTACCTATGAAGGTTTCAACTTCGCGTATAAAAAAGTGTCACATGATGGTAGTAAGGTTACTATGAAGCAGCTTGACCAAGCAAGCAAATGAAGAGAACACAAATTTAGTTTGAAGATTTGTTTGTTTATTTCTTCATTCTCTAAGACTCAAAAGACCCCTAAAACTTTATACATGTGGATGGTACAATGTTTATTTAAAGTCAAAAGACCCCTAAAACTTTATACAGCTTGACCAAGCAAGCAAATGAAGAAAACACAAATTTAGTTTGAAGATTTGTTTGTTTATTTCTTCATTCTCTAAGACTCAAAAGACCTTGGTACAATGTCTATTTAAAGTCAGAAGACCCCTAAAACTTTATACATGTGGATGGTACACTGTCTATTTAAAGACAATGACCCTTAAAACTTTATACATGTGGATGGTACAATGTTTATTTAAAGACATGGTGGTTGGATTTTATTTTTTCACATAAAGTGATGAAAATAGTTGTATTTTTTAAGATTTTTTCATAACTAAAGACTTATGGCTTGTTCAAATATGTTTATGTTGTGTCCTAAGTTGTTTCCATCCATCGTAATTACTTGCATTGATTCAGTATTGTGTACACCATGATTAAGAAGTCTTCTGTATGAGTTCATGCCCAATGAAAACCTTCAAGTGCAACTTTACTCCGATGGTGAGAAACTACCTTTCCCACAATTGTTTTTATGTTATATTTCATAAAAATATATGCTTATTAATCACAATGAGGTTTGCATTGTCCCTCCATGGGTAATGAAGACAACTTCTAAGTTTGGTTATAGACTTTCATTTCACTGCACCTTATGATTTTATCTTAACTCATAAGATTGTTGTGGAGCAGACAAATACATTTGTAAAAGTTTGACTTGTTTGTTAATGTTTTGTGACTAAAGTATGTGAATTTTCTTTTTTATTTACCAGGCCGTTATTAACTACAATTGTTGTTTTTTTTCAGAGGAAAATATCAGTTCCTTGTTATTTCATTGAAATCAAAAGTAACTTTGTTACAACCTCAGCTATTGCTGTACACATGGCATAAAAACTCCTACAAAAACTGAAACAACCATGGAGTGAGTTCAAATATCAAGAAAGTCAACCGAAAATATTTAAAAAAGTTCATAGAGACCTAGGATTTCACAGAGATATCCTTAAAATGGGAGGTCGGAATCCATATCCTAATTAAAAAAACAGATCTCAGTCATCTAACAGACATACGGCTGTCCAGTTCGGTAGTGAAAATTAAATTAAAAATAAAAACTATCGTCGCCTGAGAGATTCGAACTCTCGCGGGGAAACCCCATGTACTTAGCAGGCACACGCCTTAACCACTCGGCCAAAGCGACGTGATGGTTGTTATTAAATAATATGATAAGTATTAACCGTATCTTTATGTCAAAGTAGTTAAACTTCTTTCTTGTATTAGGTGTTTGTCAATGCACGTTCGTCGTTGAAATCAGTTTTCCATTGCTAGCACTATGTGTACTTTGTTGGATCAACATTACACATCACTACTTGTAGCATTTAAAGCTTTGTCGGAAGGTGGATAGTGCTCGTCAAATTAAATAAGCTTGTTTCATGTCTCTCATGGGTGGGGATCAGACTTCAGTGATCAAATTTGAAGGGTGGGCATTGGGTATTAATTTTAATTGGAAGGGCATATATTTTTTCAGCCCTTCAAAGATGAAGGGAAATATAAATAATTGTCTTTTAGTTGACAAGTATAAATTAGTCAAACTTTTTTACCAAAAAAATGCAAAAAATAAATATTGTTTTCCGGCATTTATTGTGAAAGCATACATGTATGTGATGGAAGGGCCTAAGTCAAGTGAATCCTTGCAACTCACTGTATGTCTAAGTCTCAACACTCCTTTTAAATTGAACCAGAATACCAAAATGAGTTTATTAATGGCTAGATTTGAGAAAGTTATAGGTGTGTGTAATTAAGTGCTTGGGGCTCTAAAATTGGTTGTGTTTTGTACCAATCCATGGTTCACTGAATCGATAGTCATCGGTAGGAATTTAAATAATTAAATGAAAACAATTAATGTGTATAACCTCTATTCCTAAAACATTTTCCATGCCGATGCAGGCCACTACCCTCTTTATTGTCTTACCAAAAGGCATGATAATGAGGAAGCAGACCTAAAATTATGGACTTCACCTTCAAAGAATGCCTTGCAATCACATTGGTAAGGAGTGATAAGAAGATCAGAACCATCCAACGTGTCAAATCTCAGTTGATACTGTTAATTAAAGACTTATAAGATAAATTTAATATAAGACTTATAGTTGTATCTTACTCTTTGTGTCTTGACACATTTAATATTTTATGGTTGTCTTTGGGCCTTGACCCAATTCGTATTATAAGGTGAGGATGTGCAGGAATAATAATCCTTAGTTATAACTATGAGATGAGGATTTAAAGAGAAGAGGATGTAAAGAGAAGATACATTTATATGGAAGGATAATTTCAAAAGTTGCACTTCTTTTGAAATGTTGATATAAATTATGCCCTTCTTTATTGGAAGGGTAAAATTTAAATTTTAAATTTTTTTTGAAGGACAATTTTAACTTTACACTTCTGGGAAGGGCTAGAACCCTTTGGAAGGGCTGTGAAGGGTTCAATTTTGAACGCTAGTGGGGATCCGGTGGAGGTCGTGGAACAGTATAGGGTGGAAGGTTTTGTTTTAAAATATCTCAATGCCACTTATCTTACCTTGATTCTTAAGTGTGATAAACCTGTATCTTTTGCAGATCTTAGACCTATTTCGCTATGCAATTTGGTGTATAAGATTTATCACCAAGGTCATATCTAATAGGCTGAAACCACTTTTGGCGAGAGTTATTTCGGAGGAATAGTTTGGATTTCTCAAGAACTGGCAGATCTTGGAAGCGGTGGGCATCATACAAGAGGTATTACACTTGATTAAGATCCCAAACATGGAGGCTCTGATATTGAAGACGGACCTTGTCAAGGCATATGACAGGGTCATTTGGACTCTGCGGAGGCTCATCCTATTGCAGATTGGTTTGTCACTGAACATTGTAAACTGGATTACGGGTTGCATGTCATTTGGAAAATTTGCAGTTCTTATCAATGGTACATCGTCGAGAACCTTTTATGTTGGTTGGGGTCTTCGACAGGGTTGCCCATTATCACCTCTACAATTCTTGTTGATTGTGGAAGGATTGAGCCTATTGATTAAGGACGCTAAGAGTAAGAGAAATCTTAAAGGCATTGTTATTACTTTTGCACTATCTCTTACACATCTACTGTTTGTAGATGATGTGGTTTTATTTGGACATGGGTCATTAGAAGAATGGCGATGCTTTAAGTCTATCATTGAATTATTTTCTGTTGCTTCGGGTATGTTAGTCAGCATTGAGAAATCTTCCTTTTTAACCAACACTCTTAATTCTCTGTTGATTGATGACTTAAAGGTTCTCTTACCTTACAAAATGGATCCTATTGAAGTGGGGTTTAGGTATTTCAGATATTGGGTTAAAAACTTAAATTATCAGGTAAAGGACTGGTAGTGGTTGGTTAGAAAAATTGAGAAATGTGTATGTAACTGGACCTATCAATTTCTGTTAATGGGAGGCAGACTCATCCTCCTCAAGTCGATGTCGAGCGACATACCTCTCTATTGGTTTTCAATGGTTAAGATCCCGTGTACTTTTCTTAAGAAATCAAGAAGATTATGAGTAATTTTCTGTGGGGTGGTGTGGAGACTAGCATTGTTTCACATTTGGTAAGTTGGGAGGTGGTCTCTTGACCCTATAGCTATGGGGGATGGAATATCAAGAACTTGGAGTGGTTTAATGTTTCTCTTAGGATGAAGAGTATGTAGTTATCATTGTTTGGTAAGGGCTTATGGAACAAAATTCTATAGGCTAAGTACTTGCGTAAGTTATCATTGAATGACTGGATTCAAAAGGACTATCATTATGTGGTAAATACTTCTATCATATGGACCAGATTCATTCGTGTTTTTGGATGGTTGAGTAAATTTCTCTCCAGGAAGGTGGGTAATGGGAGATTGGTACATGTAGGTATTGACCCGGTTGTTGGATTGGATCAGCATTTTTTTCTATCACAAAAATTAATTGACTACCTACAGGACTTTGGCATTTTGATGCTCTCTCAAGCTTGAATTGATTGTGAAGTGCCAACCTTTGGGTCATATTGGTTTTCGGCCAAAGACTTGTATTTGACGAGGGAAGTTAAGCATGAAATGGGAAAGGTATGTTTCATCACTGTATTCAGTTGGACTACATTTGACGGATGAAGAGGACATATTTTTTTGGACTTACAACTCGGTGTCAGTGAAGGTTACAACGAATTTGAATTATGGTTTCTTTGATGAAAATCACTTGGAACCAATGGATTGTTGAGTGGCATAAGGAGCTTTGGAGCTGGAGACTTCCACTGAAATTAAAATGTTTCACCTGGATTTACCTTAACAATAAGGTGAATACATGGGATAATATTTTGAAGAAAGGTTAGATTGGACCTAACCTTTGTCACCTGTGTTTTACGGAGGCAAAATCTGTGGAACATTTGTTCATTGACTATAGTTTTGGTAAGGTATCCGGATTGGATGTTTTGCATTTCTTTGGTGTGCCTTTCCCATGGGAGGATTATCCTTTAAAAGAGGTAGTTATGCAGTGGATGAGCGTTGGATTGAAACCTATGCATCTTCCCATTTTCTGTTGCTGGTATATCTGGAAATCCAAGAATGATGCTATATTTGGTTATACCAGACCAAAGGTTGTTAATGTCCTGAAGGGGATCATCAAGATTTCCTCGAAATTTCTAGGGTTGGATAGAGTCAAACCCGGTAGAGTGATTGGGTTTCTGTAGGGAAGTTTCCTCAGCCATGGGTTTTTTTGATGGAGCAACGAAAAATGGTAGAGGGGGTGCTGGAGTCACTTGTTGTATATTAGTAAGACTCATATTTTCCATTCGAAGCTAGGATGTGGTAGTAGTACTAATACCAAAGCATAACTACTAGCCCTTTGGGGACTACTATTTTTGGCATCTACTATGGGTCTTCCGAAGTTGAAGGTTTTTGATGATTCTAGGATTATTATTGATTGGAGCAATAATATGGCTAACTTACAAGTATTGAAGCTGGAGGCCCTGGTGTAAGATGACTAAATCACTCAAGGACACCTTCCAAGGTGCCCTTTGTAAGCATATTTATAGAGAACACAATTAGGTCGCTGGCAGACTTTCTAAGGAGGCTCTACTCTCCCCTCCTGGTTATTTTTCCATCTCTGAATTTGTGGAGGGAGAAATGGCATACTCCACCATGTTTAAGATCTTTGAATATATGATATTTTGTGGTATCTTGAACTTTTGGCAGCAATTGTTAGACTTTATATTGGGCTGAGAAGGCACTTTCGTATGTTTGTGAGTAATGTATCAATACCTGGACGATTATTCCACTGACATGTACTTTTGTGGATAAGGGCTATGGTTATTACCTGGACTATTTGGTAGTCTTTGTTAGCAAGTGGGGGCTGTTTTTACTTGCTTGACATACTGAGTGATGTAAACTGTTTCTTTATAAAAAAAGGAATGTTCTTTTCTACTTGAAAAAACCATGTCTCATGGTTAAAGTTTAAGTTTGCCGCCTTACCATAATTCTATTCTGGTCTATTGATTTGAAATTGACATTTTATGCTTATGGTTTTTCCATTACCATGATGGTTTCTAAGTTGTTCTTTGGTGATATATTACTTGATTTTTTTTAAAATAAAAAAATAGAAGACATCATAAAGGAATAAAACTAATTTTTAGTTTATATGAAAAATTATTGTTTTCGCCCCTTTCTATTATTTTCATACAAGTATATTTAATGTTTTGAAATTTGTAAAAATTTACATAAAGTTTTAGCTATTTTTTATATATATTTTAATTTATATACAATTTTTTTGAAAACTTGATTGGTTCTATACCATGGAAATAAAGATTAAATAAAGAAAGAAAAAAATAAAACTTCTTTCCCAAACTAAGGAAGGAAATTTTCCTTTGTTTCGTTTTTTTTTCATAATTGGAAGTTTCTTTCCTTTGTTTTTATTTGAAGATTTCCGTTTCTTTGGTTTTTGTTTTGCATAATTGGCAATAAAAAATCTCAATCTTGAATTATGAGAAAAGGGCCAACGTTGTTTTACAACAAAGGCCCAACACTGTTTTACGATAGAGTGCAACACACTCGCTAAAATTAGGCATTTAAAAAAAATTCTGGGTGTAGTTCCTAATTTGAATGTCAAAATCTTTATACTCCAATTCATGCCAAATGCTAGTTTCACAAGCACTTATGTATTTTCACGAAGAATGTGGAAGAATGTGGAATCAAGGAGATTGTCCATTGCGATATTTAGCCCAATAATATTCTTCTTCATGAAAAGTAGAGCATTTAATGCTGCTGCAGCAGGCTTGATGACCGTTGGATCTCGAGTAGCTCAAGATCCAATGATCATCAAACTTACTGCAGCAGCATTAAATGCTTTACAGCTCAATGGATAACTCTTGCCGAAAAGTTTGAGGCACACGCCAAAGATTTAGGAATTGCATGGTTAGTCAACCCGAAGCTTCTCGACAACACGCTTTCAACCACGGTTAGAGGCTCCATAGGTCACATCCAACCAGGTAATGTTGCAACCACTTTTTTAATGGATTAAATAATGACTAATTCAAATAGTAGCTAATTTCATTTCATCTCAATTGAATTGCAAGGAGGGTCCGAATTTCAGAATATTTGTGGGGACAACGTTAATATTGTTTATTGTTTGAGATGAGTTTTAGTAGAATTTGTGTACACTTTTTTTTCAAATGGAAATATGCACGGGAAATCCAGCAATACTTTCTCATATTAGTGGATGGTAGAGGTGGTAAATCGTCGACCATCCTCGCAAAAGGCCTAACTCCAAAGGACTCAAAGCTCGAACCCATGACCTCTCCCTGAACCGAGAAAGTGTGCACACATCTTACCAATTGAGCTAACCCTTGCTACTTGAAATTGTTACCAAAAGATCTCCTAGTTATGGTTATGATGTTTCAAATGAAAATGAAAGAAATGGTTCAAATGTAAGCTCAATTTTTAATAACCCAATGAGAAAATTGATTTGTTAAATCGGACTGGTGACCATTTGTACATAGGAAATGAAATTCTCCTCATATTTGGCTGGATTTTTTATTCAGTACTTCACAGTTGGATTTCTCTCGTACGCCGTTGATAAACTGTCTTTGTTTAATGTTAAAAGTTAAAAGTGACTTTAATTGATGTTAAAAGATTTCCCTAAAAAATTAGATATGATTTTGTTGCATACATTGTTTTGCATATGTGAAATTGACCTTTCCCATAACAAAATCCTCATTATTTATTGGGTATTTCTTAAATCATTTCAGTCAAATTAGAAAGCTTGGGTAATTTTTTTAAAATAAATATGACCACTAAGATTGTTTATTCAATAAGTAAATAACAATAGGTACTACTTTTCTTCTTAAAAATACTTGATAAACTATAATAAATTTTACACTTCAAAGATTTGTTTAAGCTTTTCACCAAAGTCTACTATAATATCAATAGGAATTGCTTTTAAGCAGACTAACACGAAGAAAAGTAATTCCCATAATAAACTATATAAATTTTAGACTTCAAATATTTGTTTAAACTCTTCACCAAAGTTTATGACAATCTCAATAGCACTTGCTTTTAAGTTAACTAACAAACACGAAGGTGATTCCCAAAATGTTGCTAGATAAAAAAAAAAACATATAATTTAAGTTACAGACCATTTATCAATTAAAAGTTCATATGGGAATCACTTTTCTTCAAGAAATAGAGGGATGTACTACATCGCAATGGTATTTTTTGTGAATAAACTATAAGCAAATAAAGTTGACATCAAGTATAGTAAAAAATGATTGAAAATATCTCCTTAATATAGGATAAGTAGCAGCTACATAGAACTAGTTTGATATATTTTCTAAAAGGTATAATTTTAAATGACCATTTTTACAAAATCATTCATAATATTTAAAATTTTATATTTTAATAAATAATATGTGTTATTTATTTTGATTTTGATATAGTTTAAAAACACTAAAGTGACAATGTTAAGAATATCATATTTTTTCCAAGTAAATGTGAATGATTTATAGCTTATTAAACATTAGTAAAAAAAACATTTATACATGTATACAAATGGTTTTGATATATTTATCAAAATTGTTTAATTAGTGCAATGTTCTCACTCTTGTTCCAATGAGATCTTGAACAATAAAATGGTTATTCATATTTGAATCTCTACTGACTTGTTGGTGCTAACTCACATCTCTTCAAGGTCAATATCCAGTTACAAAATCTTCATTTACCAAAATACTACCTAATAGCTTTAGATTCTTAAAAAAATTAATGAAATTGACTTCTTTTTTTATAGTTTTTAATGTGTGTAAGTTTTTAATATTTGTAAATTTTTAATATTTTAATGATATAGACATTTTCAAATATGATCAATCAAAGATAAACAAAACAAAAAATTGATTCTTTATATATATATTTATATTTTTCAAATTTTGATTTTAATATTTTTTCAATGGCAAAAACTTTGTTGCTAATTACCCTTATTAAATGAGTTTAATTGTATTTAGTTTTTTATAAAATTAATACAATTCTCTTTTAAAAAATCTTAAATTAAAATAAATTTATAATGTGATGTGTATCATGCAATTCATTATTAATAATATAGGTTGATAGAAAAGAGAAAAATTGTGTCCAGTATAATTAACTTAGTTACTTTTATAAAAACAGAGATGTGTAAAATTATTATTTATTATTTATTTCACATTTTTAATTTTATATATTATTAAACAAAGATGTGTAAAATTATTATTTATTATTTATTTCAATTTTTAAATTTATATGATATATATTATATGGAATTAGAAAAAGTGAAGAACCGTATGAAATAAAATTGCCTTATTTTTTTATGTGTTTTCAAATATCGTTTAGATTAAAAAAAAAATTATTATTTAGTTTATAATAAAAACATTATTATTATATATATTTTTTTTATTATATATATTTTTAAAGTAAAAAAAAAAAAGTTAAATAAGATAATAATTTTTATTTTTTATTTTTTTATAAATTATTTTAATACTTATTTTAAAAAAATTTAAAATTAAATTTGAAAATTATAAATTATAAATTTTTATTATAACAAATTTTAAAAGTATTGCTATAAAAAAAACTAAACTAATTGCTTGATTTTTTTTAACAAAAATTTAAAAGAGAATATATTAAACAAGGTGTGCACAGTTATTCACTACAAAAAACAACTTAAACATTCTAACAATTTCGAGGAAATAGCAACAAACAAGGCCATATAGAAGACCTTAACAAGCCGGAAATAGTCCTAGTATTCCGAATAATTACAGATGAGGTATATATACGGACAAATTGTTGATTAAGTAAAATGCAAAAAAACATTTTCTAAAGGGAGATCATTTTGGTTTGCCTCGTTTCCCACATGCTCGGTGACAGATTCCTCCATTTTCTGAACCGCCTCTCCTAGGTTTTCCTGGGCTTGGTTTCCCTGATTCATCTGTACCAGAAGCTGGAGGTCCTCCTATATGCGGTCTATTTTACCCATAATTTCTTTCAGATTCATCTCGTTATCATCAATCCTTGCATCATGACAACTAGTCTGATAGGAAACGTAATTAACATCATCAACTAATTGTTTTACCTCCTTAGCAGTCTCTCTACTATCTGTGATTCCGATGGCAACTATGTCTGACAGACGTTGGATATTAATCTTCAAATCAATGAACCCTTCATCAATTCTCCTACGGTCCATTTTCAATGCTAATGGCAGACCTTTTCGTCGACTATGGCTGAAACTCAAATTGAGACCGGAAAAACTACCGCAGAGAGAACCAAGGGAGAGCAAAGCTTGCGTCGAAGAAAACACTACCCTCTGCAAGAACTCCCACTCTTCTCTAAAGAACAGAAGCAAAACGCCAATCTTTGCTTCCCCCAAATGCGACCACTGACTACACAGGAATTGAGGAAAACCTTCTTGAAAGTACTATATGTAAGAACTACCTTCAATCATACAAGAGAAAGAATTCGTTGCACAAGAAACTCGATGAAGACGCCCGTGAGTGGTGGAATGCTTACAAAAGCTTACATCAAGGAGGAGTAAATTTGGAAAAACAGGCTGCGTAGACCTCCCAGTTTCAACGAGAGCAAGCAAAAGGGAACTGGGAACCACACATTCTAGCCTGAAAGAGTTCTGAGACTGCAAAATAACCGACAATGGGAAGGCAACAGGGGAGAGTCTCCCTTCTCTGAGCTCTGAGGGAGCGAGCTGATCTTCTTCGGCAGAGGGGGAACTAACAAGCAAAAAGGAGAATGGTCGGCCCAAGGAGAAGGGGAGACAGATAAAACCCTGGGAGGAAGCCATCGTACGCTGAGGGGATTGGGCTAGAGCATGTGAACTGAGCAAGCATTTAAGCCTGGAGGGGATGTCGTTGAAGGAAGCATGAGGCGAGGTAAATAGAGATGGTGGTGGATTCCAGTTGTCACTTTGGCATGCTAAAGGGCTACCACCTAAACTCATAACCAAAACAAAAAAGGACCTAATCTTAAGAATAATCATCGTGCAAGGGAGGGTATAGAGCAATGCAATGAGTTAAGGAATGGGTTTAGGGAAATGTTCGAGATTATTTATTGAGATGTGGCCTTGAGGAAGAGAGGCGCCTATATTTTCCAATGGGTCCGCTTGAGCATTGTTTGCTCTTAATATGTGGAAAAAATCAATGCTAACCAGAAGAGGAAGATGAGATATTATGTTGTATAGCCTTCTGCATTTAATCGAGCTTGAGGAATAACCAATGATCATTTTGAGAATAACGTGGCGAGAATCCCCAAAGACTAACAATCTTGGGATGGCTCTAATATCTAAGAAGTCGAGTCCCTGAAGTAACGCCATCCACTCAACCTCGTTATTCGTCTTGTGGCCCAACCCCCAAGCGAAGGTTTTTACCGTTTGTCCTTTGGGATCAAGGATGATCCCCCCTCGCACCTGCCTCCCCAAAACTAATTGCTTGATTAATCATGAATCATCTCCAACATTGATTTATCAAAAAACTTATTTTAATTAAAAAATGAAAACCTTGAGCACACACATTATTTAAGTCAATTTACAAAAAATTCAAAGCTTTAACAATTCATGACTTTAATGACTATAGTGGAGAGCCTAATGCGATTAGCATTTTTAAATGTGGGTTGAGCGAATATTAAAGACTTTTTAAAGTTCCAATTGTATTGGTATTAGCTATACCATTAATCATATTTTTGTCATTATCAATGTTCTGCAAAATGTCGTTTTCATCAATGTATCAATGGTTTAACCAAGCCATGGTATCTTTACTCTAACATCATTTGAGGCGTAGTTGATTTTAGTGGACATTAATTATCATCATCAATATTATTGATTTATTAAAAAAATTATTTAAATTAAAAAATAAAAACCTTAAAGACACATTATTCAACTCAACTTATAGCATTTTCGAAACATTAACCATTAATAACTCCAATAATCATATTGGCGACCCTAATATGATTAGCATTTTCAAAAGTGGGTTCAACGAATATTGAAGACCTTTTAAAGCTCCAATCCAATTATATTGGTATTAGCTCTGCCACTAATCATATATAATTTTAAGTCTTTTATAGTATAAATAATACTTGAGAGTTTTTTAAATAAAACATAATACCTTCAAACTCTACCAAGCTCCTCTATGGTGCAACTTAAAATACAAACCGTGTATATTGTCATTTGTTGAGATCCTTATATGGTTGGTCAAACTTATAGGGGAACATTCTGAGATTTGTTTAAGTATTAGTGTAAAAAAGATTTGTTAACTACGAGTATAGTTAATACGTACAGTGCATTTTATTAAAAAATAAAAAATAAATAAAACCAAATTACATTGGTAATCTCCATATGGAGAGAGCTTAAATCTCATAGCATCTTAAACATGTAGTAAATTATATGAAAAATGCAATATGGGTCGTAAACAAAATTTGTCATAAGGTAAGCAATAATACAAAAAGATAGTTTGTCGTGGAGCAATAAAACTAATGGATTATCCATAAATCATATAGATAGTTTGCCATGGAGCAATAAAAATAATGTCCAAATAATGTCCTATGTTAAGGATAAGGTTTATGGAGTAATAAAAATAATGTCCATGTTAAGGATAAAGTTTCAACGCGTTGAGAAACATATTATAGTAAGTGTTGTGTGGTAGTGGATATTTTCTTAGGTTGGCAGGTATGTTGTCACTTTGTTATAAGGATTATGGTTATGAAAAAGATGTATTTCAAATAATTTTGACTACGTTGGAACTACAACACTTGTTTTTGTATAATTATCTAAAACCGTCTTGTTGCAGCTGCAACATTTTCTCAAAATTCCAAAAAATTTCAGGACCCTTCTTTTGCTTGAATCAGTTTGATTTTCTTCTTTGATTTGATTTAATGATTTTTTCAGAATGATTTTCTAATGCTTGGATTGATCTATCACTTGTTTGATTCTTCCTCTAACGCTTGAAACAATCCACTGTTTGTTCAAATTTTATCGCTGCTTTTAAATGTGTTTTCACCCTGTTTGAATCGGAAGTTTATTTGGTTGGTGCTCCCGCAGTTGCAGAAGATTGACAGGTCTTGGCTTCGACGTTTTCTCCGATACGTTTCTCTCAATCGACTGAGTTTTTGGTTTCGAATCAGAACATGTTGTTATTTCTTTCTCCGCCGTTGTGGACGGTAAACTCTGAACTCTCCCGATCATCGCTTTGATTGTTCAAACCCCGCGTTGTTGTTCTCGCTGCTCTTTAAGCCTTGGGTTTTCCGCCGTTGCGGCTTCCAAATGCATTACCTTTCCGAGCCTTTAGCTGTTTTCTCTTCCGATTCGGACCTTATTGACGAGGCGTGATGTCCTTTGTTCTTCCGCCGTTGCGGCTGCGAAAAGCATTATCCTTTCGGTCAGTTAGTGTTTTTCTCCTCCGATAAAGAATGTGCCTATGGCGGAATGACTTGTCCTTTAGATATCTGTCGTTGCGGCTCTCGTTCCGCTTCCATTCCGATGTTTTAAAGCTCCAGCGCGTTATTGTTTGTCTCTCGGTTATCCCCACGGATGGAGTAATGGTTTGGCCACCCGACGTTGCAGAAGGAGTTAGGCTTTCAACGTCCGACCCATTTCTCTCCGCCGTCCGATCTTTTAATTTTTCCCCGCCGCTTACATTTGTATATATATGAATGGGGTCGGGCTTGTTCATTATTCTATTATTTTTCAACTGTCGTGCTCTGTCATTATCACGCGCTGTCGTTCTCTCGAGCTAGCGAAGGACCCCGTTGTCGGTACCCGCGTCCAGGTGGCTCAATTGTGGAAACTTGATCGCTTTTCTTCCCGCCGTCTACGCAGCGTTGCCAGGTAGGCTCCTCGTTGCTTATCCCGCTCCATTCGAGCTTTTGGTTGTTTTTCTACGGTTGGGTTTTTCCCGCGGCCGTTTTCCCTTGCCCCGTTAAGTTACATGCCTATATATTGGGGATTTTGTGGCGTTACTGTCCGCGGAAAAGGGGGGGGGCTTTTTGACCCACTGAGTAGTTTTTCCCACAACCATTTGTTATGCGACCCTGTGCTTAGTAATGGGGGTTTGGTGCAGATGGTCGTTACGCTATCTGCACCAATCCGCCCTGTGTGATGATGTTTTTGCAGGGGGAGGATTTCATGGCCTTCCTGTGGCACTTGAAATGGTTTCCCTCTCCCCCTTTGTTTTCGTGCTACCCGCTTCATCAAACCCCAGCCGTTTTTTATCTACGCAGTTCCGTGCGACCCCATTCACGCTCAGTTTCGAACCCCAAGCCGGTGGAAGAGGATATGTCACTGCATGTAGTTTTATTGGTCAGAATCGCATGGGTAGTATTTTGTTAAAGCAACGCTGAAAAGCTCGAATATTTTCCACTGTCATTCCCGCGCAGCACCATGATCATGGCGCCCGTGAATAGCCCGAGTTTGCTTCATTTTTATGTAGATTTGCTTCCCACTCGATTTTATTGTTAGAGTTGTTTTGATATTAGAAAGCAGTGTTAGCTTGCACATTTTTCTTCATGTAACTATTTTCATCATGCTAAACATAGATGAAGTTAAACACTGCACCTTGTTGTCCCAATGTTTGCAGCTTAGGCATAAAGGTCTTAATGATGATAATTGTATGTATAACAGGAAGATTCTGAATTCAAGATGTCGAAGCGACAGAAGAAGAAGGCCCCTGTGGTTTAAGAGGACCTAGAAGTGGAAGTTGTCACCAAGACTGAGTACATATATGAGGACACCAAGTGTATATCTGGTGTCGAACCTGAATACCAATGGGGGGAAATATATAGGTTAATCACCCGCAGGGAAGTGCCCGATATGGGCTTGGAGGAAGAAAGCATATATGCCAACATTGAGAGATCTTTGCTGATGAAGATCGCTACAAGACCAGAGCTATTCCCATGCTCTGAAGTAATTGGTTGGATTCTGCCCCGAGCAGATGTAACAACGATGATCCTGGAGAACGTTGACAAATAGGGATATGCTGCCTATAGCCCAAGATATGTAGCCCTGGAATACCACCTGCCAGAAGCACAAGTGTTTGTATCTGATGATTGGCTGAACAACGTTAGAATGGACCTGGTTGAGACTCTTAAAAGAATGTTGTTGCCTGGAGAACATTTCAGGACCAGGCCAACAGGTGAATATGATACAGCAAGCTTAAGGACCCCATATAGGTTCATAGCTTTGATGCTTAACCGGATTTTTGGAAGAACTCATGGCAGGTTCTTCAAATTGGAATGGATGCCCATTATTTTTTATGTTGCAACCCAGGGGATCATTTTCAACTGGGCCAACATAGTATCAAACAGTTTATCTGCCTGCTTGGCCTCAGCCCTGGGAGGAGTATCCCAAAAGAGGTCTGAATTCTACATGAGTTCCATAGTCGACTGTATATTGTGCAATCAGCCTTTCCCTGGACTACAGTGTATCTGGGATAAAGAAAGGATGCCGGTGTATTCTGCATATAAGCCATTGTGGGCACACAAGTACCACAGTCATTACCGGGAAGTCTGTGAACACTTCATCATGCCATTGTACAACCTCATTTTTCTGAAGGAAGGTAACTGCATGTTAGAAGAGGCACTGCAAATGATTGAAGAATATGCAGAGTATTATTTGACCGAGGATGGCCTTTACTTCAGAATGTTCGGGGGTTCCAGAGCGCCCTCCTTATTACCCCAATACGCCACAGACTACATCATCCATAAGGAGGCCGTCAGGAAAGTCTTCCTGGATGGAATAGGGAGCTTTCTGTTTGAGCATAAGAAGACCGCCTATCCTCCTTTGCCCTTCAAGTTAGGAAGTTACAGGTTTACCAGAGTGAAAAAAGCTGATGAGTTTGTAGAAGAATTATAAAGGTTTCATTTTGGCGAGATGCCATTCCATCGAAATGACTCCCGCAGTAAAGTAGCTGAACATTGTAAGGAAAACAACGTTCATTTTGAATACACCCACCATTGGGAAAGGGAAGAATCTGTCTTTCGCAGTGCGTTGAATCTAACAGCCTTAAGGAGAAGGTTCAAGAAGAAGATTACCACAAAAGGTGGGAAGGGAGCGGATGAACAAGCCAAAGCTGATGAAGAAGCCAAAAAGAGAATTGAAGATGCCCAAAGGTTGGCACAGGAAGCTGCAGGGTGGCTGCAAGGAGAAGAAGAAGAAAAAAGAAAAGCTGCCCAAGAAGCATCCCAAAAGGCAAAAGAAGACACGAGAAAAGAAGAAGAAGAAAGAAAAAATAAGCTTGACGAGGAGCTACAGAAGTAAGAAGCAGAGAGGCTAAAGCTGACACAGACAGAGAAAAAACAGTCAGCCTCTAACACCGCTGGAGGACAGACCCAAGACATGGGGAACCCCGAGGTTCAGGACCCATAAGTACCGACTGCTAGCACACCTGGACAGTCTATGGTCCCTACATTGAAGCTGGTCCCCTTTGTACAGAAGAAAGGGGAAGAGATCCCTGATTTCAATACTGTTTTCTATGACAGGGAGACAAAGAGAATAGTGAAGAGAATGGAGAAGAAGGTCGAAACAGGAGGTCTGTCCGGAAAAATGATAACAGATACACCCGTTGTATTTGGAACAGACCGAGATCCAAGATTCACCATTAGAGCGGGAGCTGCACTAATCCATGCCTCGGAGGATAATATGGACAAGATTATGACAGACCTTGAGCAATCCAAGAAGTCCTCTGCTCAACTGAAGGACACATTGAGGAAGGAGAGAGAGGAAAGCAACAAGCTGAAAAGGAAATATGAGGACATGAAAGAAGAAATGAGATCTTCAAGAGATGAACTGCGGCTCCTCCAAGTGGAGAGACAAGTTAGGGAAACTACACAGGAGTGTCTAGAGAGAGTGCAGCGAGAGTATCAAGAGCTCTGGGTGGAGAAAGAACAACTGCTGGGAAAGATAGGACACTTAGAGCAGCAAAAGACCGCCTTAGAAGAAAATGAGCAGCAAGCTCAAGAACAAGAGAGAAAGCTTCAAGAGCAGATTTCTTCTTTAGCCACTGCTTTAGAGGAAGCAAGGGAGCCGCAGGTCAACCTCCAACCATTCAAAGAGCATGTGTTGGCACAAAAGGCCAAGATGCTGCAGCTGCAAACTGCCATAGAAGAGGAGAGATGTAAATTTCTGCAGGTAGATGGCCGATTAGAGGAAATCCTGGAAACCTCCTCTTACTTTGTTGATAGATCTCAGGACGTCCTTGAAGTCCTGACTGCAAGAATGGCAAGGATGGAAAATAATGAAGAAACTCCAGCAGAGCTGCCATCAAAGGATAAACAGGCCCTCAAGCGGGATTATGACTTACTGGAGTTTTCTATAAATACCGTAGAGGATTTCAAAAAAGCCATTAAAAAGACGAAAGGAGCATGCGCAGAGTTTTTCAGGAGGCTCCTTATTACCTACAATCGGTGCCAAATAGAGGCTGAACAGAGGCTTGATGTTTTCCCGGACCACAACTCATTTGTGGAGATGTTGCAGAAGAGATATCAGGAGGAGGAAGCAAAAGTACAGCATATTAAATCCCTGGATGATCAGATCTTAAGGAGTGAAGTAGATCATTCAACCATCAGTGTGTAGCTTTTGGAGGATCAGCTTCGGCTAAGCACAGCCAGAATTGAGGCTATAAAGAACCAGGCTACGAAGTTTGAGATCAACATTCAGTTTCTGGAACCTTGTGCCTTTGAAGGCATCGCCTCTGAAGCTTTGGCGTAGAAGAAGTTTCTGGACACCCAAGTGGGACCCTCCTCGTAAAAGATTGGTCACTTTTGTAATTTGTAACGATTTTGTAAAAACATTTGAGAAAAGTGAAACATTGGAGGTGAAGAGTTGGGAAGCCCAAAGGTTACTTTGGGCAGCCCAACAGTCTCTCCCTTTTTGTATAAATGTAGAAGGCTTAGAAGGAATAGGGGCTTTTTCCCAGTTAGACATGTAAAGCGATATTGTAAGAAGAACTACTTTTTTTTGCAATAAAGAATCATTGTTTGCCTGTTGGAGAAAGAGTGGGGGGACTTTCAAATGTTATGCTGTGGATGGTGGAAAGATGAACTATTTTGTTTTTCCAGCTTTGTGTCCATCAACTGTGAGATCGTTCTAACTCTCAGAGCCTATGTTCTTGTTTGAATGATTTCTAGTTTATTCTGTGGGATTACCACCATGATTAATGCATGCTGTTGATAAACAATTGGCTATCTGATTGTCTAAATATTTTAATCGTTCATGTGTTGTAGGAAGGAATATCAGCTACCTGTAATTTCTCATTATAATGCATGCACATTACGCATTACTCATATAATAAGTTACAATTTGGCTCCTCGGGGATAGATAGATAGATAGATAGATAGATAGGTGGATAGTTAGTTTGCTTTATTGCTGCATATGTGATTTAGATGTTTGTGAGCTCTAAGACGAGAGGTAAGAACCTGCACATCACATTGTGGCTGCTCCTTGCATCCTTCATCACCCTGCATTGTTAATTAGGCACTTGCATTTCATACTTTAAGTAAAAAATACAAAAATATATGGTGGACCGGGCCGCAACCGGTAAAACCTTTTGTTTTTGTTACTTGACCTACAGTAGCCGGACCGCAAACTAGACGGATTCCCTATACCAAAAAGTCACGGGCTAGTTGGGAACGCTGACTGGGGAGAATCTCTTGCTGTTGTTGCCTGCGAATTTCCAGGCATCAACACGTCTCTACAAGCTTCTCAGGAATATTGCTTGTCACTACTTCTTCCCACACCTATAAACACAAAAAAGATAATCACCAAAGTTGAAAAATATTATTCAAAATTAATGACTAAATAAACATTTGAACTTGGAATAGACATTATGGAGGTTTGATTCTCGATTTTTATCATTAACAAAACATTATCGCCTGTCCATATGTTAATGCAAGTTCAAGAGTCAGCATCCCACCAAAGTATTTTCTTGTTAAAGATTACAAGAGGGGGGAAGCTGCATGTGGTAAGTGCTGAGGAAGACCCGACTCCATGGGTGTTCTCCTATAAACACCCCAAAACACAGTATTTTAGATTGGAGAGAGGGGCTGCCAAATTCAGCAAGATATTTTTAAGAACTATAATTCTTTGTATATTGTATCAGAAACCAAGACTGAGAGTTCATGTGTTCTTGTTTCACTTCGGCTGGTCATCGAAATTAGGATCTATTGTAATTCGAGCAGGCATACAATTTCCTACACCATATTCGCATCATGGAAGATCTCACTACAATCGTTAATTTGAGGAGTAGTTCAAACTTAAAAAAACTCCGCACTAAAATCAAAATTGACAATGAATACAATGATAGGAATGACACTGACCATGAAATTTTGGATGACAAGAGTAAGCACTGGCGATATGGTTCTCTTCCACACTAATATAAATCTAAGCATTGACTTGCATGCAACATTTGCATGGCTTAAACGTGGGTGTTGGTTCAGTCCCTTAATTTGTAAGAAAATGCATAGTTTAAACGTGTTGTGGTTGGCATATTTTTATTTTCGAACTGCTTAGGGTGAAAGCTTTTATTATTTTTTTCCAGTGGGATATTAGAGCATGGTCTACAATAATAATTACGTTGAAATAAGTAGAATTTGACAAATGTTATACAATAAAGAAAATAACTTTAATTCATGCCATTTGGTTTTTACCATCAATGAAAATAACCATTCTTTTGCTAGATAACACATACGCCTCTTTTCTTTCACATGGATATCACCTTAGTCCTCGGTCTCTGCACAATACTCATTCTTGCTATCCATAATCACTAAATCATGCTTTGGTTATCGCCCATTGCACCTGCCTTTGAAAACTTCCTACATATGTTTTAATAGCATCATGGTTGCCACCATTATTATCATTGTTATTGTTATTACTATGCATTCTTTGGCATATACCATTTTGCACGCTATCCACTTCTAAGGTTGATAGAGGCATAACGAAAATCCTCCTCTAGGAAAGTTAAGGTGTGTGAAATTATTTCAGGAGACAAATAGGTTTTTGCTCTTGAATCCCATGTTAGTTCTTGCGCTCATTTCCATTGTTGGTTGTTTCTTCTTGGAAACTAATAGCATTGTTGGTTTGTCCTTCGAAGCTACCAGGGTATATAAAACGTTGCCTTGGAGCATGAGACCTCAACTGTCTATGGCACCTTAGTGGGCATACTCAAACAATCACGTACTTAGAGGACAATAACTCAGGTATGTCAACATACTTTTTTTATGGGCATTTATAGAACACACAAAATTTATAGAATTAGTTAATTAGAATGCAACACGACTGATGATAATAATCAAAGAGATTTCTCATAAAAGATGGCTCATGAAAGATAGCTCATCTATTATTATAAATAATTGAATTTGATCGATGAGAAAACAATATGGATTTTTCATCATCCCTTGAGGTTGAATGGTGTGTATTGCATGTGGTGTCAGAAAGGGGTAATATAATGACAACCTACCATGTTAACTCTATGACTGAAGCCAACTATTTTTTTAAACCGTGGAAAGAACGATATCATCATGTCTGGAAAATTCGTTCCCCTCTGCTAATTTTTGCATATATATTTTGTGTTTGTTGGTGTATGCTAAGTTTTCCAATGGTGCTCCTTCCTCGTCCAACCTGGTCACTGCGTGCAACTAGGGTTTTAGTGGGTGTTAGATTTGTATGCCGCATGGATTCCCAATGTCTATACGTCTAGGTGGAAGGAGAGGGATATCTTACACAACGACTCTCTAGCCAAAGCGTTTTCTTTTCTGAGCTTGTGTACCTTCATGGAGCCGTGTTACCATTTAGCCCTTTCCTCTAGTGCCTTCAAGTCCGCCAGTGATTATGTTTCAGTCTTGAGCTTGGAGGCCGATAACAATGATTTTGATTCTCTACATGGTAATTGTTGGATGGATGTTTTCTCTATAAGCTAAGCATGGAAACATTGGTACCTTTGAAGTGTTCCGATTGCTACATAACCACTAGGGTTAGGTTTTTAGTTTGCATTCCATCATGCACATTGTGTTCAAATGTTTCCCTTTGTAGGATGCATGTCTACAACCCTCACAACTCTGCATCATGGAGATATGGAATTATACTTTCATTGCCCAATCAAATGGTCTGATCACCAATCTCTGTTATGTTCCATGGTTTCCTAAGCCTTCTAGATTACATGTGTCATCTTAGGTCTTTTCACTCAAGTTCGTGTTATGGATTGACCCCACGTCCACCCTCAACTACAATTCATCATTGTAACTCAATGATATGTTAATTAGATCAATTCACATCCTGGAGGATCTAATTACATGGTAATAACAATAGAATATTTCTTCTTGTTTATCTTGATACGTATTTCCATTTGTTTGCGAGACGCACTTGCTTCCGCCCTATAGTGTAATTGGCATAGATCCTGTCTTTTACTGCATTGTAGGCATCTCCATAGACGAAATGTACACAATGAAGATTGAGTTTAGAAATGCCTTAACCTAATGTTGAATTTAAATAACATGTTGGATGGAGTTAAATATGCCTGTTTTTTGTGAAAGCACCACTGAAGTTCGATTTGTACTTGAGGGAACTTGCCAACAGTGAGGAAAATAATTTGTGCATCAGTAAAGAAAGAGAAAAGTGTTAGAAATAACAAAGTGTTAGAACTTGCCAGCAGTCTGATTATGAATAGTTGTAAAGAAAAGTGTTAGAAATAACAAAATATATAGCAGAAGAAGGCATCCGGTAAGCTTTTATGCATTCAAGGTTTGTATTAAGCATAGGAAATTTAGGAATCTTCCCTCGGGGAAGCAACCCATCTGATTGAATTTTAATTATAATATTGGAAAACCCATAGATAGACAATTGTATGAGATTGAAATTTAACATACTTGAAACTGGGCATCTTCCTTGGGGAAAGAACGATCCATGTCCATTCTAAATTGTTTGTGAATTATATGTCATTTGGATCTAGAAAAGAACGACCTTCACCTTGAATAGATTGTTTGTGTGATTTGAATGCCAGATAAAACTTGGGCATCTCCCATGAGGAGAAGGGGGACGCCAACACCAAAGGGAGATAGTAAAGGAAAATTAGCAGATAACATAAGTTGGGTTTTTCAATATTTCTTCAATAAAATTGTATTTACGAAATTGATTAACAACGATAGATTTACACAAAACATTTATTTCACTTTTTCTTCATAGGATTGAGAGGAGACTGTTGAAAATAACTTACACAAAAACAGTAATTTGCTTGGATCCACCAAAAATCCATTTGTCATTTTGTACTTTTCCCAAGTGATTGGAGAGTGACACATCTTTCCCATACAGGGGTAATGCAAATAACATGAAAATTTAAATGGATTCAGGTTGTCAACAATAGCAATAACAATGAAGTGCCTTACAAGCCTCTGCATACTTGAGCTTGGAATTGAAAAATTCGATTCCATAGGAAGAAGGTTGTGGATTGAAAGCATGATATAGGTAAAATAATATGTTTTTCCATGTTCAAAATTATAAGTTGCTTGGAAATGGAATGTATAGTTGAACATAGTGTATATATGAAATTTAGAATATACTTACTTGCACCTAATTTGCTATTGATTTATGTGATTCCATCTAATTTGATTAAGTGAACTTGATAGACTCCCACAGCACCAACGCATACTGTAATTTGATCCGGTGAATTTGATAGAATTCCAATGCATCAACGTAGACTGTAATTTGATCTAGTAAATTTGAACTGTAATTTAATCCATTGTAATTTGGTATTAAGGCATAGCTGATATGGCGAGGCAAGTTAAACTTATTCAAAGAGATACATAAATTTGAATAGCCGTGAGTAGTGAATGGAATTTCGAGGAGGAAGAAACATAGAAGGAATCCTCGTCATTAGTTCAATAAAAGTGAAGTGGCAGCTTGTATAGAGCAAAGGAGTTTATCCCCTCTGGAACAAGTAGGGAGAAGGCTATGGAGACATTGACAGTAGTTGTGATAGAGGCGGTGGTGGTGGAGACCATGACACTGGATGTGATGGAGGTGATAGAAGTGGAGAGGAGGTGGTGGACTGTCAAGCCATTGGAGCAAGGCTAGGAAGAAACCACATGAGTGCATGCATTAAAAATATTTCTCCTTCCCAAGAATCTCACCGTCGGTTGGGAAATAAGACTTCAAGTTGATTAACCAATAGTCACTCAGATAAATAAATTATAAAATTTTAAGAAAAATAGAAAAATCATGCTGCAATGTAAAACTATGCAAAATATGCAAGATTTTATAGTCAAAGGAACAACTAATATGCAGTCAACGCAAATCGAAAACAATATAATTGCACCTTCAACATGTATAATAAAAGGGTTAGATGGTTTAATAGTTAATTTGACAGGGAACAACATTAATAATGTCCATGTTAGGTGTTATAGGACAAATTAGTAGGGTAACCTAGTAAGCACATATGAGGAATGTGATCGAATGTCACCTCAGTCACAACCCTATTGACTTCTTTGGAGTGTTGTAACCCCCAAGGGGAGAGCCCTTTATTTGTTCTGCAAAATGCTTAGGTTAAAAGGAGTATGCCTTCTATACAATAATGTTAGTGATGAGTGCCTTCAATCAACTTCAGAGTGAAGAAGACATACTATGCAAAAATGATGATGCTAGCAGGTACCAACCAATGTATCAATGCCAATCTCAAGAGATCATTCATATAATATCTAATGTAAGCTAGCAATCCATCCAACCAATAGATGCATGTTGATGTAAGAAAAACAAGGGTTTCCCAATAATACACAATTTAGTCATTTAATAGATCATCTGACATTAATAAGCATATGACTAATAATTGCAATAGTAAGTAGTATGTATTGTAGCAGTAGTGTGTAAAACAATAGATACCAAGAAATATTGTAACCAACCTCACTTAATTGTATATCACACCAATCTTTAAAATATAAACTTATTTTTTTTGCTAATAAGGTAACTTGTCATGGTCTGATACATGTCATTTATGGCATGCAAAATATTATCAAATCAATCCTTTTAACAACAATATTCAATCTGCTATTTATTAACCCTTTTCAATGTTTTAGGTTGATTTTTGTAGCATGTATTAGGTGGTTGTCGAAGGAGGGAAGTTTCCAAATAAATGCAGACTATGGTATGCTGTTAGGGAAGGCTACTACAACCTGTGATGGGTAGCAGAAGGAGGACTGAGGCCTAATGAGGGTTGTCGATCCTTTAAATAGGGAGGAAAGAGCAAGTCAATAGGGTTTTAGGGCAACCTTTAGGGTTGTAGCAAGGGAAAATGGTAGGTCTATGGTTTAGGGAATACTTTTAGGACAGTTTTTTAGGATGTTTAGAATTTTTAGGGCTCCTAAAATTTCGCCCTAGGGTTTCTAGGGACTAAGAAGGAAGGTCACACTTATAGGAGGAAGGGACAAAATTTTAGAAAGGCGAAAAATTTGATTTTTTTTTAAGGTTATAAACGTAAAATTACAGACCTAATTAAATGGCCTAATTACCGTCCGATTCGCCGCAGAATGTGAACCCATGAGCTCGTCCTCCCAATCATCCATTAGCTGATAGAGAAAATCTGGGATTTCAATGTCATAGCCTTCCATATTGGCCTGAGCCGTAAGACTTCTGGCGTGCTCGTTGGCATTTCCATGACCAACTCATCCCCGTCTTGGTGTAGCAGGAATCTGCGAGACATCTTCAGATGGACTGGAGGTCCAGAGTAAAGAGGATTCATAACGTTGATAGAGAGGGTAGGTGCAGGATACTGGAGGCTGGCTCGCTCCACAGTCGCCACAGACTCTGCAAAATATTCGTCCTTCTCAAGTTTGCACAGGGGAGAGCAGATGAGGTAAAATGCTATGAACACGATTCTCATAAGAGGGATACACGGATCTTGAAGCACCATTAAGGCTGCCATAACTCTGCATGGAGTGGCGTAGTACTAGGTGACAAAGGGGAAGTCACCTCTCATCATGAGCCTGGAGAACCTGCATCGTTCATGGTGGTAGTCATCCTCGATCATTTAAGCGATGAATGATGAAGCGTCAAGGGAGTGACACCGTGGGACAACTGTGTGTCTCGACAATTTCTCCCTCTCCTCTTTGTGACACGCAACCACACACATCTAGGTAATAGTAGAAAATATATTGGATTGAGATAGGAGAATAATTAAAATATTATTAGTTTCGTGTCTGTAAAATATTGTGTTTGTGTTTTTTAAATTTCAACATCAAGAAATTTTTTTAATGAACAATAAGCACTTTGTCAACGCATTAAATGCTTTCCAATAGGGTGTTTATTGTTTTCCATATTTTTATGTGAGTTTGTATAGTATAAAATATTGAAGTTAATTTCTTTTCAATTTTCCCATCATTTCAATCGATGTGACAGGTCCACACCATCAAGTTTTCAGAATTAAGGTTGAGGCTATACAAATATAAGTCTTATTTTTTTATTAGATTGATTAAAAAAGTATTATATATTTTTCACAACAACGATATTATATATTTTTATACAAACTTTGCTTTGGTTTAATCCAATGAGTGCTTAAGTTAAATTTAAAAAGGATAGTCTTGTCTATACAAGGAGAAACTCTATTTTCTGAGTTTTTTATTATTATAAAAAATAGAAATGTTATTTTTCTCGGAAGTGACATGTATACTATGTAAAATATTGATTGACTAAAAATAGAAAGCAATAATACATTTCAAAGATAGATAAATTAAAACCTCATGGTAACACTTGGAAGTAATTCCAACTAGGTTTTGAAGCTAGGTTCTTCCATTAGTGTTACTAATCTATGGTAGGGAAATCCACATAATTAATAACTTGCATCACCAAGTTTTAAAAACCCCCAACCAAGTGCTTTAATTTGACATTCTTCTCTTTGAGGTGGCACATGGAGGTCTTCTTTCGATGCCTCGGTTCAACACTACTTGCGGTGGCCCATCTTGCTCCAGCTTGCATGCTTCCCTCTTCATTTACATTTCCCCCAAGTGATTTCCCATTGAGACTTCCACCTTGTAGATTGTAGATAATGTAATTAAAGTTTCCTTGTGTATCAACCAATTTTCAACCATTGATGTTGAGGTTCCATTTTAGGGTTAAAACCTCTCATGTTAGCATACAACAACATCTATACCTACACATAGCCATTAGTGCAAGGGATCGATAAGAGGGGAGAGGGACCATAGAGGGTCAAGGACATGTGGGTGGTGGTGGATTAATGTGTCTAAAGGGGAGAGGCATTTAATAGGTAAGCGAAGGAGGGAGACAATTTGGTTGTAGCAGAGGGTCACAAAGGTTTTGGGCGGAGTGACATAGGGATCATGGGGGATAGTGTTAAGGAGGAGGGAGTCACATTGGTGGGGGGAGGAAGTGTCACATTTCAATGATAGGGAGGTTGTGTGCCTCATTCAAGTTTGTGGAGGGTGATGGGGGTCTTCCTTAAAAATGTCTCAATGCATGACACCCATTGCCAACTTAAGAGTGTCATTTTCAAGAAGTGCAATGATCACGAGATATTTTTTGTGGCCATTTAGGATCCTTGAGTTTTGAAATATGTTCGTGCTTTCTCCTATAGTCACCCCTTGGTTTTCCATTTACCTCTTTGTTTAAATTATGTTTGATGTGAGAAATGTTACTTTGATGAATCTTTAGAGAAATAGATTGTTCTCTAGAGAGGAAAATCGAGAGTTTTGCCTCTATATTTTATGGGAAATCGTTCAATGATTAGTTTCATTAGAACCTTCAAATTGGGCGTAGGATAAAGAACAACCAAAACACCCCATTTTCCAGTGTTTTGGTAACCAAAATCTTGCCTAAAAATTGCAAGATATGAAATTATGCAATTTCAACAATAAAAAATACGCGACCTAGACTAACTGACGGATTTTGAAACCACTTAAATCGTCAAAATTACGATTTGAGTAATAAAAAATGAGGTTTGGGCAATTATTCTTATGGAAAATTTCGACAAACATATGTGTTTTAGTTGTTCCATATACTACACCTTCAAACTGTAGGGTTCTTTAAGAGAAAAGGGAAAATAAGTATCCTCGATATGAATCTTGATAAAATCAGTGTGAATATTATATTATTGAGATTATATTTTGCATTATAAAACTTGCTAATTTGGGAATTACATTTCGCAGTATAAAAATTGTTCATCATGTTCAATCGTTTATATGCGTCTGTCAGGAGTTGAACTCCCCATAATTTTGGAATTATATTCCGCAGTATTAAAAATTTAAGATCAATTTAAATCTTTGTATGCAACCCGAGTCTATTGCTGAAAAAGGCAATTATTCTGACCGTTTACACACGTTTACAAATTTGTCCATTTGATTTATAAAATGGAAAAAACGGTCTTTAAATATATGCCAATAATCATGTTCTTTTTAATCTAAAAAAATGTTGAGACTTGATCAAATGCCAACTAATCCAAAGCTTTTAGAAATATTGCAGTTTCAAAAATCATATCAATATATTCGTAAGGGTCTAAATCTTTGACAAATAATCAATTCCCAATGGAAGATATGAAAGAAACCATATAAACAAAATTAGAAGACCAACCTTTGGATATTGAATGGTTGAACGAGAACTACAATAAAACACACCACAATGTTATAAATTGATGCACTTAAGTTGTAGTCAGAAGTAGCGTCGTCAAATCGTACTAAGGTTTTATGAGTCCTCTCTCTAGACAACAAGCTATCTAGCCATGCATAAGGTTCTTCTTTTACTACAGTGTGAACTGATACAACAACAATGCCCTTCATCAATGCAACTTTAAGTGTTTTGGGATTAACTAGCTTGAAAAGCCATCCAGAATCTCAAGGAATTGAGCACAATTCCAATGGGTGGTTTTCAAAAGGGGTGCAAGCTCATTTACATAAAAGTCTAGTATATTGATGCTTACATGGATTAGAGGAGGACTTGTTTTAGAAGAAGGTTGGATGTCTTTGACCCTATTACTGTATTCCATGGATTTAGAGTTTTCTAAGAAAATGATACAAAACTTCTAAATAGTATCAACTTCTAAATAAAAACTTGCTTGTATTATTAACATGCCAAAAAACATTTTGAATCAATACTTGCTTGTATTATTAACATGCCAAGAGACATTTTGAATCAATAAATATGAACTTCATAATCAAGAATTCTTGGCATTTTGAATCAATAAATATGAACTTCATAATCAAGAATTTAATGGATATTTGAAACAAATTAATAGGTAGCAATGGTCAATATATGTGCCTAAAAGTAAAAAATAAAAATAATATATAATTAAAATGTTTAATTTTATAATTTTATAATTAACATTTTTAAAGGTATTAACAAATCTTAATTATTTTAACAAATTTATAATAAGTCCAGAGAACAACTTTATCTAATTTATAAATATTCAAACTATTGAAATTTTATGAAGAGGGTTTTGTTTTTAAAAGGAAGGCTTAATCTTTAACTTTCTCTCATTTATTTATTTTTGTTATGATTTATTATTTTTTAATTTTTTTCCAAAAAAAATCGCAATCCATTCATTAGTATGAACTACATTGTATAGAAAGGCCTTAGTCGATCAAGACAACTGTTACATTTTTCGGTGCGTGTCTTATCAATGATAAAAAACAAGATCAAGATGAACTAAACTCTATTATACATTAGATAACCGTAAAAAAGATGTCCTTTAAAAAAGGTCCATCAAAGTACTTATACGCAAAAATACTAAATTTTCAGATAAAACAATTTGGCTGATCATTGAGATCATATTCGGTCACGGTACCTCCCAGGACCTAATAAATTCTCCATTTATACTTAGCAAGTTGGATTCCCAGTTTAGAAAGATAATCCGTTGTCATGTTTCTTTGTCTATAAACATGACTGAAATATATATCATGAAACAAACCCATGTAACAAAGAATATCTTCAAATATAGGCTTGAGAAGAATATTTTTTGGCGACTTCTTCATACCGAACCATTCTGTCACTAATAGTGAATCACCATAAACCCATAATCGGTGGTTTCCTTTAGTAAGATCAAGTTGAAGCATATGTCTGAGGGTCTTCATCTTCACAAGATTGTTGGTAGCACTGCTAATCCTAGATGGATATTTAAACCAATGATCTTCAACTAGATATAAGGTACCACCAGATCCACCCATCACTGGTCTGCCTTGTGACGCACCATCAAAGAAGTACCATGCAATCAATTTATCAATTGCAATCTCTCTAATAATTCTCTAATTGGATTGATCAGGGATTTGAGGAAGAAGGTCCATTATAGCCACACACACTCTTAGATGCATAGGCTATAGTAGGAACACAAATATCTTGAAAAACAACTTTATTACGGGCCAACATACACCCCAAATCAAAAAAAGAGAAAAATATTTGAATTCTTAATAATCAACATTATTGAACAAAAAATGAAAAACCTCCATTGGATTTTCACCACCCAATAAAACTGCACCATAGTAATCTGTAGCATAATTCCACATATCTAAGGAGTAAACTTTCTACCCGACCATTTGCACCGATCGGATGACCAGCAACTCGTGATGTGACAGCTCACGCGAGCTAGGTCGTCCGATCGATGCAAATGGTCGAGTAGAAAGGTTACATATATCTAATATCTATAAATTGAAAAGCATTATGACATGATAGACATCTACTAAGCCCTCTGCCCAAGGAAGAAATAAGCCTGTCCCAAACAAGAATTTTCCCATTGAGGGCTAACTACAAGAACAATTTTGTTTTCAAAAGACAATTGAGATTCCATGTGAAATGATGCCACCAAGAAGGTTCCGGATGCTCCTCTTCAGTTACAACACATGTTCAAATTTAAAACATATTTCGTTCATAATCCTTACATGTCCCCAGAATTCTATTGTGATCGGGGCACATTAATAGGCGTGGATCGCCCCTCCAAAGACCCTTGGTCAGTATGTCTACGTGGACTTTTGGACGACACGTTAATTACACGTGGAGGAAAACCTAACTCTGCATGGAGCATTAATCCAGGTTGCAAGTGTGCACGTGGACAAAATTCCCTTGCAGATATAGCCTCCTTGGAACAGTACATCCATCGTAAGTTGTTACGGCCATTCTTCACTCAAAACATGTCAACGGACTCAACCATACATGTGGGTTGACGTGGAGAAATTGGTTACGATAAAGTTATTAACATTTAATAAGCTAGAATTTAGGTTTAATAACCTCACCTACTTTCATGTTTTGTTAGCCACGAAGGAACCTTTGATATCCAATGGATCAAAGGAATGATCATAGTTTTTACTTGATATCCAATGGATCAAAGGAATGATCATAGTTTTTACTTTAAACTCTTTCTATGAAAATTTCCCCAATAGGAGATCCCAACATTATCTAATTCCTAGAGAGGACTTTCTAGGCCTCATTGTCATCCACCACCCAAATGTTTCATTAATCACATAGCTCTTCATAAACTTGGGTATGCATGTGTTTTATTCCTAATCCACCCAATGGAAATTCATAATAATCTTCTTTGATTTTCAATAAGAATCAAGGGATGAGAAACTTTAGGAACACTAATAAACATGTGTTATATTTAGCACAACAGTTTAGATATGAAACATGGAAACCAAAGTCATTGGTTGTGTGATTGATTTATATGACTCTTCTTCAATTGTTTGGATTACTCTATCGTATAATGCTTTAACAAGGGGATATAATGCAAAGGAAATTATCAATAACTTGAACACTTTGGTTAGGTTGAATTAAAACCCATTCTTGAGATTGAAGTCAACTAGAAATATCATTTTGAACTTTCCTATAGTATTATTGATTTTTTCCTTTTAAATATTGGATTCTAAAACTTAATAATTTTTTTGAATGTAATCCATTTTGTTATCGATTGATCGTTATTTTATAGGATGGTCAAGAATGGATCATCAAAAAAGTTCTTGAGTTAAGATATGGTGGTGGAATGCCCATAATGTTGAGTTTTGGTGTTGTCATTGATGTCAAGCAAGAATCATGAAGACTTGAAGCCAGTTTGAAGAAGTATATAGAAAATACGTGTGAAAGTCTCAATGGTGTGCAAGTCTCATCAAGTGATGGCAATCTATTACGTAAGACCCACCAAGTCATGGTCCTGTAGTGCGCAAACCCCATAAAGTTGTCACTAATAATACAAAAGTGCACATCGACATAAGAATAAGAAGCTTGATTGAAAAGTAAGGAAGAGGGGATGTTACCGACTTTGAGGAACTCCAACATGTGGACAAATCAATTGAACAAGAATAAAACGAATAGTACAAATAAATGAGAGATGGAAATGTTGAAGCAAGCCTGGCAGTGCACAAGATGTAATTTGCAAGCTTCGAATTATTGGGGTATCAATGGCTCGTTGATCCAAAGGAATGTAATTGTAGAGAGCCAATAGCGTAGAGTAGAAAAGCAGAACAGACAATGCACAGAATCAGAGGAGTACACACGATTGAGAAAGTGTGCATAATCATAATAGTATGTTGAATTAGAATAGTGTGCAAAACTCAAAAAAAGTAGGAAGCAAGGGAATTAGTGTGTAAGACCGAAATAGGATGTATAGTAACTAGATCCATGCACAGAACAAATAGTGAAGCACATGATTGCGTAGAAAATATATAGTTGTAGTAAAGAGGTATGTGCAACAATCATAGATCCAGGTAGCAGATCAAAGATTGCAGATCGTTGAAATTGATCAAAAGACAGTATTACATTTACATGTATTTCAGGGTGGCAGGATAGGGCATGGACAGGGTGTTGGAGCTTCTTTCTAGTTGGAGTTGGAGAACTTGGGTAGCAAGATGAGGCAAGGAAGGAAGATAGGTGTCTTTCTTAGGTTGGTTCATGAACACAACAAGTAGGTGCTTACGCAGAGGATTGGTGTCCTCATAGGTTGGAGCCTGTATACAATAAGTTGGTGCTTGCACAGAGGATTGGTGTTCTCACAGGTTGGAGCTTGATACAACGAGTAGGTGCTTGTTTGTGGGATTGATGTCCAAATCAAATTGATGTATGAGTGAGTTGGTGCTCACATCTTGGAGATTGGTGTCTTCCATATATCTATTTGATAATAAAAATTATATGTATATAGAAAGTTATTTTCAAATATTTTGTGCAAAATTCCCTTTTATTGTTATGATTGAAATTGAAATTTGTGCATAAATTGTAAGGTAAAAAATTATCTAATCTATGCATGATACTGATTCACCCCCTCTTAGTATCATTAAGAAGTCCTACACATAATCAACCCATAATCCATCTTATTTTATTGGAGATATGTAACACCCCGGTTTTGACCCCATGGTATTGAATTGCATATGATGTAAATAGCGTTAATAAATCGTGGTGTGGAGCTCAAGGCAAAAGCCCCCCCATGGATTTAGTATTTTATGTTTCGACAATTAAAATCGATGCCGACGGTTTATGTGCTAGCCATACACAATATGTTTTGAGACATCATGTAACTATGCAATTAATAAAAATACCACAACTAGCTATGCGCCAGAACATTAAAGAGATGGGGGCATGATTTCACAAGGAATATGGAGGGGAAAATATTCAAACCCTTGAGCCAATGGGGAAAAGCCAAATGTCAAAGCGAAAACCCAAAGTTTGTCAACTACCCATTTTGTCCTTTTGTGCCCAGTCATCTAGAAGTGGTTGAAGAAGTTATTTCCTTGGGATGGGAAAGGTATGGAGGTCAAATTCGAATTTGGGAAGCCACCCATTTTTGGAAAACGTGTTTTTGACCTCTTGGGCAAGCAAATGCTTGGAAATGCATGCCCAAGCCATTATTCACCCATATCTTTCATTCCTCATCCATTCTCATGGAGGTTGGGCTCTCTCACGCAGTTGAAGGTTGCTAAGCTCTCTCCCTCACGAATTTGTTGTTGTTTCTTCATTTCCTTGTGCTTATAATTCGTTTTTTGTGTTGCTGTGCGAATGGAAAGAAAGGGGCCACGATTTTGGGGTTTGAGGAGGCCATTTTTTGCCCCTATGAGCAAGTTGGGAGTTCCCCCCACGTTTTTTTGCAGTTTCCCCATTTTTCTCCATGGCTGGGAAGTCGTTTTTGTGTTGCTCAACGAATGGGAGAAGAGACCCACGATTTTGGGGGTTTTAAGAGGATGTTTTCCTTTCCTCACATGGCTGAGCTTGCTGGGAATTTTTCCCCTCATGTTTTTTGTTGTTTCCTCATTGTTCCACACCCATAAATTCGTTTGTAAAATCGATTTTGGTTCCAAGGGTTGTCTTTTCCCTTATCCCATTTTCGTTTTGGCTTCACAAGAACATTTTGTTCATACCCAACAGTTGTGTGTGGCTGTGCTTCGATTAATTGGTTGGCTGTGTGTTTGATGTAAAGTTTGGCTTGGCTGAGTAAGTTCAAGGAACCCTTATGTTGTTGGGTTGTTTCCTTAATAACCATGGAATCCAGTTGTTCATTGGCTTGGCTGTACAGTCTGTGAAACCCAACTGTGTGTTGGCTTGATTGTGGATGTATGGTATTGCTGTGTGTAAGCCTGTTGTTCCCTAGTGCCTTGTGGAATCATGCCCAGCTTGGGGGTGGCAGTGATGTTGAGAGATTGATGAGCACACTGGCCTATGGTTGGGTGGACGTTGTAGCAACATAGCTAGTTGCAGGGAAGCTTCTTCTCAAAGATAATTTTCTTGTATTTAACTCTGCAACTGAATTTGTTTAATGACTTATGAACATGATGAATGCTTGAATGAAATGAATAGTTTGCTTCCGCTGTATATTTCATGTATGATGCATCTGTGTATGTATTCTATGTTCAATGCATTTTAGTTTATGCTCATGGGCCTTGATTGCCAGTTTGATAGTAGCAGCAGGGTTGGTCACATCCTCTCCATCGTCTAGATGAGGGATGGGGACGTGACAAGATAGCCTACAACTTTGAAAAAATTACATACAATTTTAAGATGACCAAGAAACCCTATCTATTTAACATAAAAAAATCAATTTCTTTAAACATCAATTAATTACGACAAAAATAAGAAAAAGGCCTATAGAAAAAAATAAGCTTTATAAAACATTAGTCAAATCTTATATCTTTAAACATGAGATAAATGGACATTCCATTCTATCGCAATCATTTTTAAAATCAATCTTAATAAAACGAACATTATATTTAATCCCAATCCATTCCTTCCCATATAGCCATGCCTTTATCAATACTAATAGAATGACCAAAATTAAACCAAGGTCATGATTCTCCATCTTTTAAAGGGTTCAATGATTCAAATCAGCCCTTTCTAAATATTTAAATTAACATAATGGTTTTGTAAGGCTTCCTTTGAAATCCAAGCTTGATAACATCCCTTTTAACATTATAACACTCATATGGAAACCCATTAAATGCTAGGTACTCATTTTCCTCCATCTCCATTAAGGAGGTTGTTAGCTCCTTTAAAATTTATTTTTGATTATAAATATATTCATGTTGAAGTCCTTTAAAATATATTTTTCATTATAAATATATTTATGCTCAAGTCCTCGACCATGAGGAATAACATCCACAAGTCCTTTAACTCCTTTTTGAAGTGAAATGATCCAATTGCTTAAAGAATTTTCTTATCACAAAAACCAACAAGATGGAATGAAATAATATTAGACATATAAGAATAGGGAGAATAGACCACCAACTAAAGTATATTAAAAATCAAAGGTTTTCAGTACCGAGAATAGTCCATGAGTTGCTAAGAGATTCCCTACTTCATATAAATTGTTAGCAAGCATATGATAAGTGATAATACTTTCTTATACCACATGGATATCACATACATTCTGCAACATACTTCCTTATGGAACGAATGCTTAAACAAGATGTTGCCCATAAATTGTTTGAAAGAATGCCTAAATAAGATTTGTGCCATGGAATGTAATCATTGCTAGTTATTCCAAAAATAACCACCGCCACCAAGCATTTACAATTTTGAATGAGTAGTTCAAAGCATTGGCGTTTCAGATTTTGTTGATTTCTTTCATTTTCTATGGTCTGACCCACTTGAATTGCACCAATCTCAAATGGATAACACTGAGTAGACGAATATACACCCCTTAGACTTGGCACCTAACCAACCACTTAGGGCATGTTTCTTGAAGCAGTTCAAACAAACTAAAGGAAACAAGATTTATATTTGCATATGTGGGACTTAAAGGCTAAAATAATTACTCATATAAGGTGTTATAACATTTTCTATGGTCTGACCCACTTGAATTGCACCAATCTCAAATGGATAACACTGAGTAGACGAATATACACCCCTTAGACTTGGCACCTAACCAACCACTTAGGGCATGTTTCTTGAAGCAATTCAAACAAACTAAAGGAAACAAGATTTATATTTGCATATGTGGGACTTAAAGGCTAAAATAATTACTCATATAAGGTGTTATAACATAATTAATGTAATATCCCGATTTTGACCCCATTTGCATTAAAATTGTACATGACGTAAATACCATTATTAAATCATGGTGAGGAGCTCAAGGCCCAGACTCCACCATGGATTTAGCGTTTTATGTATCGGCAATCTAAATTGATACCTATGGTTATCGTGCTAGCCAGACACAGTATAAATCGAGACATCATGTAAAAATGCAATTTAATAAAAAAATACCCACAACTAGCTATGCCAATACAACAAAGAGATGGGGGCATGATTTCACAAGGAACAGGGAGGGAAAATATTCAAACCCTTGAGCCAATAGGGTTGATCCAAATGTCAATGGGAGAACCCATAAAGTTGTCAACTACCTTTTTTGTCTTTTGTGCCCAATCATTTATTTCTTCCAGAAGTTGGTTGGGGCAGTTAATGCTTTGGGAAGGAAAGAGTATGGCAATCAAAATTCGTATTAGGGAAGCCATCAATTTTAGGGAAACGATTTTTTTCTTGTTGGGCAAGTTAACACCCACAAATGTCTTCCCATTCCATTCCGCATCCACATCTTTCATTTTCTTCACGCAGCTGGTGCAGCTGGGGCGTTTTCCTTCATGATTTTTGTTGTTTTCCTCATTTTTCTATACCCAGAAATTCGTTTTTGTATTGCTGAGTGAATGTGCAACAGAGATTCACGATTTGGGGGTTTGGGGAGGTCAATTTTTCTCATGTAGTTCCCAAGAACGTTTCTGAAAACAAATTGCTCACCCAAGGTTGATTTCCCCATCTGCAATTCCCTTTTTGGTTGCCCAAGACGTTTTTCTCAGACCCAACACTTGTGTTTGTTGTTGTGCGCATCCCTGTTTTAGTCTGAAAGACTTAGGAGTGGAAGAGGCCCAGAATTGGCTTGATAAACCTAGTGAAGAGTGGAACCTCACATAAATATCAAGAGGGGCTAGCTATTCTTTTATGCACACCTTAAAGAGCACTGGAAGGGAAGGTATGGCCCGAGGGACTGTGTAGCACTGAAGGGAATACTTCCTTATGTTGGGTGTGTAGATAATGTGGAGGCCAAGCTAGATGGATCTTGTGGAGGTGTCCATAGCTCTGTGGTTGAGCTCACTAGATTAACAATTCTACATTTCTCTGCCTTAGCAGCCTGATAAACCCAACTGTGTTTGGCTTGGCTGAACTTTGATGTGTATTTGGATATGTGTGAGCTGTTGTTCCCTAGTTCCTTGTGGAAATCATGCCCAGCTTGGGGGTGGCAGTGGTACTGAGAGATTGATGAGCCCACTGGCCTATGGTTGGGTGGAACGTTGCAGTGACATAGCTAGTTGCGGGACAACTCCTTTTCAAGATAAGTATTTCTTGTGTTAATTCTGCAATGTATTTGCTTGATGAATTGTTATGAACATATTGAATGGTTGAATGGTATTTGCTTCCGATGTATATTCATGTAATATGCATCTGTACATGTATTTTATTTCAATGCATTATTTATTATGTTCATGGGGCTAAATCCCCGGTTTGATAGACATAGTAGTTGAAGTCGCGTCCTCTCTCTCGACGAGTAAAGGGGAGGGGATGTGACAATTAATAATCAAGCAAACTAAATACATTATGTGGCCCACTGACTCCACCTCATGTATTGAGATTGATATTGATACAATATAGATAATTCTCATCAATATATTAACCTTACTAAAATGCTAAACCATACAAGTATGTGGATAAACTGTTTATGGGAATGGAATGTAGCAAGCTCTTAGTCCATGGTCACTTGGTGAGGTTCCTCAATTTGTCAATGACATGGACCTTGCTAGGAACCAAATGCAAGATTCCAACACCAAAAATTATTTAAATTATATGCGATCAAAACTTATTGTCATGGATTGCAATCATTGTTGGTTATTACAGGATTTGCCTCCCCTGTCAAACCTTCACATTCTTTTATGAATTTAAGTGTTGGGTATAAAACCCAACTTGATTACTAGTGTTTAATGTTTTGTTTAAATGTCTAGGTTTATCTACTCTAGAACAAAGTAAGTAGATCCATAGTTATGCAATAAAAGTGGACTTGAATATGATGTTGTTATGGATGACAATGCATTGGTAGACATGTATGCCAAATGTGAAAGTTTTAACCTTGCCCACAAATAGTTTGAAGGAGTGTTGAAACAACATGTTGGGTCATGAAAAACATTCATTTCGTTGTTATTCCTAGGTTGGGCAACCCATGGCCACACATAGTTTTAAGGAGTGTTGAAACAACATGTTGGGTCATGAAATGCATTCATTTTTTTGTTATTCCTAGGTTAGGCAACCCATGAAGTCTTGACATTCTTCAATGAAATGAAAATTATGGGCATAAAACTTGACTCAATCATCATTGTTACTATTCTACTTACGAATGCACATTTATTGGCTCTAGGACAAGGTAAGCATATTCATGGTTATTGCATTCAGTGCTCTACATCTTAGTATGGGGGAGATGTTATCACACAACGTAGCATTATGTACCAAAAATAAAAAAAAGTAATTAAAAACTCATGTTGGTTCATAAAACAAAAAATTAAAACCAAATAAAAAGTAATAAAAACAATCCATGTCTGCTCAAATTTTTTTTTTTAAACCAAAGAAAAAGTGATTGAAAAAATCCATGTTTGCTCATAAAAAAAAAACGAGCATAGATCCATCTTAAACCAAGATCTATCAAGCATTGAGAGAGATCAAATTTCTTGCGGTGTAAATTTTTTCTGAATGGGTTAAAAAGTTAAGATTAAAAAAATTACAGCTCAGGAAATTGGATCCCTCTCGGTGCTTGCTAGATCTGGGTTTAAGATGGATCTATGCTAATGAAATAATAAGTGCATTTAAATATAATATTGTCATGAAAAAATGCACTTCTTTATTTAGAATGGAATAAGCCCTAAAACTTTTATTTAGAATAACGTATAACAAACACTTAGCCCATAAACATTTCCTAAGATTCCTCGACTTATCAATGGCATGAACCTTTCTAAAAACTAAATACCAAATTTCAACTCTATAATCAAAATTCTTTACACCATATATGTTGCAAATTCATAATCATGAAATGCAATCCAAACTTAGAGGAATACTTAAAAATGTAGTCCTTAGCATACATGGGTTAACAATATGTTTACCTCAAAGTCTTTTAATTCAAGAATGATATTGTTCATAGGTTTTGCACGAGTATTTGGTTCTACCACAAAATGGATGGGTCTCAACACGCACCTAACACTTAGCCCATAAACATTTCTTAAGATTCCTCGACTTATCAATGGCATGAACCTTTCTAAAAATTAAATACCAAATTTCAACTCTATAATCAAAATTCTTTACACCATATATGTTGCAAATTCATAATCATGAAATGCAATCCCAACTTAGAAGAGTACTTAAAAATGTAGTCCTTGGCATACATGGGTTAACAATATGTTTACCTCAAAGTCTTTTACTTAGTCATAAATGTATAGACAAAAATGTTATTACTTAAGAAGGTGAACAGATGTGAAAGGGGCAAAAAGGAAATTGCTTGGAAGGCAATTATACTAACCATTGGACTACATACGAATTACCACAGGTAAGTAGCAGACGAGTGGAGATGATTATTGCGTCTGCCGGGAGTCGAACCCGGGTCTATTGCTTGGAAGGCAATTATCCTAACCGTTGGACTACAAACGCAACTATGTTTGTAAAGAGTCCGGATTCATATATTACCTATTTCTCGGAAGGCGATTGTCTTATCATACCTGCATAAATATTGCCTCAGGTAAGCAGCAGGCGAGTGGAAATTATTGCGTTGCCAGGAGTCGAACCCGGGTCTATTTGCTCGGAAGGCAATTATCCTAGCCGTTGGACACGAGTGGAAATTATTGCGTTGCCAGGAGTCGAAACTGGGTCTATTGCTCGGAAGGCAATTATCCTAGCCGTTGGACTACAGACACAACTATGTTTATAGAGACTTCGGATTCATACATTATCTATTTCTCGGAAGGCGATTGTCCTATCATACCTGCAAAAAAATTGCCCCAGGTAAGTAAAAGACGAGTGGAAATTAGAATGATTATTACAGACAGGTTAAAAAATAATTTTAAAAAGACATCGTCGCCTGAGAGATTCGAACTCTCGCGGGGAAACCCCATGTACTTAGCAGGCACACGCCTTAACCACTCGGCCAAAGCGACTCTTATTACAATGGATGTTGTCAATTGTTATGTGGACTAGATATAAATATAAAATCAATCTTTATATAAAATAAAACATTTCTAATGCTACTGCTAATTAGGATTATTACTGCTTTCTTCGTCCCATCATCACACATAAGATTGAATTCATGCATATAATCTTTTATTTTATTTATTTATTATTCAAAGTCAAAATTAATAGGGCAAGAATGAGTTGTTTCAAGATGATATAATATAATAATAGTTTGGTTGCAATTTTTTATAATAAGATATATTTTATATTCTTTTATTATTATTATTTATATACATTTGAAAGAAGTTAGTTATTTTATTATTTATTTATTTTTTATATGAAAAAGAACTTATTGTTTTCTATATATTTTATTTTATATAAAAATCATGATATATTGAAATTATGTAATGTTATAAACGAGTTCTTATAAGTGAGATAGGATATGAAGAGAGGAGATTTTATAATTATAAAAGCTATTTCAAGAAACCGTAAGATATGTATATCCAATGATTATTTATTCTTCTTGTTGTTATTCTAACATATTCATGCACATAAGCTATATAGAGAAGGAGAAATAAGGTCAACTAAACTTGTATGATCACCCAATAACAACCAACCATTTACACAGAAACACAAGAAACATAGGATGAAGAGGAAGGTTAAACAAGTAAGCATAATCATCTCTCAAAGATATGGATCTTCTTGTTATTATTCCTACATATTCGTCCACATAAGCTACATGGAAGAGGGCAAAGAAGGTGGGGCAAATGTTTATGATCATCTAATAACCAATTAACCATATATACACATAAACACAACAAATAAGGGAGGTAGGGGAAGGTTAAACAAGTAATCAAAATCAACTCACAACCAATCAAATATATGTTTACTAATGTCTCATTCACTTAAAAATCACGATTAAAATGTATTTATTACAAAATAAGACCCGATGGGGATATCAAGTGAGACCCTTATATATCAATGTATAGCCACTTAAGGATTTGACCCTGAAACCTTTTACTCACAACTTACAACACTCAACCACTTGAGCTGGCCCCAAGGTTAATTTGATTGTCAAATACCACCACCACCTACACAATACCAATAATGAATACCCTTGTTTATGTACCATGTTTATTTAATGAGTGTTATAGATGATTTTACCACACATGGTGAATCACACTTTTATGGCCTTCCCTGTCCCTATGCAGACTCCTTAGACCCCATGGACCATTTTTGTTCCTTTGATGTTTCATTGATCATCCCTAAAAACATGTAAAAGTTTCCATACGTGACTTTTAAACCCTTTATCGCGTATATACGTGGGTTTGACCCCTAAAACCGCCTACATCGGGATGTGTGCAAAAGGCCAAATTCTTTTGGAATTTTCCTTGAAGTGGATCCGACTCACTTGTCTCCTGGCCTTCCATATGCCTTGAGATCGCTCGGATTCGACCTTTCATTACCCCATTGAAGAGCTATATAAGGAACCCTTTGGATACATTGAAGGCATGAGGAATTGAGAGCAAGAGAACTATAGTCCATTGTTGCTGGAACTTGTGCTTGAGTCTGCATCCCCTTTGTCCCTTGGAGCACTTTTGTGTTCTTCCCAAGCTTACCTTTTGCTTGTGAGCTTGCTATCAAGAGATGAAGGATTGAAGTGGTGGAGGCCCAAGTGGGGGAATCGGTTTCTCCGATTCGCAGACGTGTCGACAGAGGTTGTATTCATTGTAATATCTGATTTTATATTAATAGAAATATATTTTCCTGTCCAATAATGTGTGTTTGAATGAATATTTTATCCATGAATGATTTCAAATGCTTATATGTTATTGATTATATATGTTAGAGTAGAGCTAACACAATTACATATAGTATGCTCGTCTTGTTTATTGAATGTCGAGGAAGCATTTTATCAGTTCAAGCTGAAGTTGGAAAGCTCAACGGGGATCTACATCAACCGTCCGAAATAAGGTACGAATTGAGATCCTTTAGTGTTAGTTGTTTGGTTTCTCTTGCATATAGGAAAAGATTGATTTCTGGAGTTAAGCTGTCTGTTGTGGTACCCCAAGCCATTGGAATTTCTCTCCGTAACAGAATTGGCAACACCGCTGGGGAGTTCCTAGTAGTTGTCATTTGGGGGTTTTTATCGGCATTCAATGTTTTTGAATTGCTCTTATTTCTTTGTTTCTGAGTCGAGTATGGGGGCATGTTTTCTTGGTAGTGTCTGATTGGTGTGAAGTTTGCCTCAGTTTATCCATTTGCCTTCATTTTTATACATTTCTCTTCTTGTACACGAGTTTTTTACTCACAGTCGTGTATACACGTGGCTTTGACTGGTGTATCTGCATACATACGCGGTTTTACTGCGAACAGTCGCGTATGCCCTTAGTTTTTCCTTCTAGAGGAAGATTGATTGTTGCTGGGTGAATTTTGATGATTCCCGAGTCTCCTTTGGTACTACTAGAGTTTGTATACACCTCTGTTTCTGACCGGAGACACCTTTGTTTAGGGTAAATTTCCTTTTTAAGAATGTTCTTGTCATTGCATTTTCGATTTTTTGTTTTGGGATGAGTGCATTAGATTTATTTTACCTTAGTACTTTGTGTGAGTGTTGTTTGATTGTGCTTGCCAAGTCTGGGGGTAGTAGAATCATTCTTTTTGCTTTAGTATCTCATTTTTATTCAAAAAAACCAAAAATATTTTCTTCTTTGCATCATTATGCATTGCACTTTGCACTTTGCATGGTACTTGCACTAGGTTTGCTTAGAGAAGTATTAGTTAGGCTTTCATATAGGAATGACTACATTTGTCATTTGAAGAAAATTTTGCATTTCACGTAGTAGCATGCCTTGTTTTTCATTCGACACAATGCGTTTGCATTGATTGTTAGGTGTGCATTTTACTTCGGGTTGTGTCATAACACCATTGGTTGCACGGTCATCTACCTTTTTTGAGTAATAAAGCCAAATAAAATCAACGCTTAATTAAAATGGATCACACTATTTTCTTTGATAGGGTACACCAACAAGATTAGGTTTTAGGGTCTTGGAATAGTTCATTGTGAGTAAATTCTCGAAGACCACTAAACAACAACATGTATGTGTCTGTCTAGGTGAGAGTGTGAAATTCCTTGGTATACTTAGTGTTTCTCGGGATCCTCCTCTTACAAGGGAGTTAAACACGAGGCAGTGTGAGTAGTTCTTGATTGGAATGACCCCTAGTCATAGCTTGGTAGCACCGGAGATATTTCCAGGATTGTATTCGTATTTGGGGGCTCCTTCGAGAGTTTCAGGCTTTGCTACCCTGCCCATACGGTCAATCCCTCCTGTGACTGTCCGCTTAAGCATTGATTATATTGAGGTGACCTTAGTTTCCTTACCTAGGTTATTGAGGGGGTACTTTGCAGGGGTTATTCTGTCGGTGTCCCAACCAAGTTGGGGTCGGACATCACAGTTGCTATATGCGTTGAAGCTGAGGGCCACAATAACTGGTTACAAACCTATGCTTGTTGTGTATGGGAGTCTCAAGCCTCTCCTAGGCGAGACATACCTGCTTCATTCGGGAGCTCACATATCCTACCCTTGTTTGCTTGTGATTGGCTTTAGATTATATTGGTGTATGTTCTGTGCATGTTAGCTTGCCTAGGGTTTGCGTAATTTAGAGAGTCTTTTTCATTTTTTTGAGTCATTGTGGATTCGGGTGCGGTTCCTCGCTGTTCTCATCGTTTAGTAGGAATTCCACCTTCTACATATCCTCCTCCTTTGGGAGAGAGAAGCAGATGGTCCAAGCGGACTCATACTCACATTGATTCACACACGATGGGAGATCATGAAGATGAAATTCCTGAGCTACCTCCTTCACTTCATGAGGTTGAAGAAGAAGAGCTTATCCCTACATATGATCCTTCACCTGATATACCTACACACTATGGGTATGATCCTTCACACGATGTACCTACACACTCTAGGTATGATCCCTCATTCTCAGGTCATCGGTATTGGATGCCGGGCGACGAGGCTCATCATGAACCCGCAAGCACTAGTTATGGTAGTTATGATATGTTTGGTATTCCTACACATGATTTGGTACCGCATGCCGAGTCGGAGTTTGAACCTAACACTATGCCTGGGGGCATTCCTAGTCACTTCCATGTGGAGAGATTTGGGAACTCGAGTCACATTACACCCTCCATCCCGACGGTGGAGGTCACATCACATATTCATCCTAGACCTAGTGCTAGTGATCCTATTCGAATACCAGAGCCTAGATGAGTGACTGTAGGAAATACCACTTATGTGATTTCACATGTCCCTTCGTCCTCTATTCCTAGTTCTTCGAATGCTATTCCTCCCCCACATTCACGTGGTCCTTCGGGCTGGAATGTTGCTACGAGTCATGTGCATACTACTGCTACTGGCATCATTGTGTCTCAGAGTCAAGTACCTCCTGTTGTATAGGGAGGTCATATTCCTACTTTTGGAGGTCATACTGCTATTTCCGGAACATCTATTCCTACCTATGGAGTTTCTCATGGGATATCTCATGGGGCTTCTTATGGACCATATTATGGACTGCAGTATGCACAAAGTTATTCACCTTATGGGTACGAGTATCAACAACCCACTTACTCTCCGAATTATGGCTTTGTAGCTCTACATAGTCAAGGTACACCACATTATGGTGCTTCCATTCCACCCTACACGGGTCAAATGGGAGGAGGCTACTATGGCCATGGCCATGGTGGTTACGGTCATCAACCCTATGTGAACCAAAATTATCAGGGAGCTCCTCATAGACTTGCTCAACCTAGGCTCCCTTTCCTCGCAACGTTAAATCTACCCGACTTGTCGAGACTAACGAATGATCTAGTATCTTATGACCCGGCTTGGCTGTCTGTCCCTACGAAGCTTCCCTTGGATATTCCCAAGTTCTAGGGAAAACCAAGAGAAGATCCAAGTGAACATGTTACTACATTTCACCTATGGTGCTCTTCTAACTCCTTACACGATGATTCTATTCGTTTAAGGTTATTTCAACGCACCCTCACCGGGCTTGCCGTGAAATGGTACATAGAGCTACCTAGGGGGGCATTCGCTTTGTTCGATGACCTAGCTATGACTTTTCTCAACCACTTCCAGCTACCGATGCGTTACAACGTTGGTACTGAACTCTTATTGACATTTCGGCAGGATAAAGCCACGCATATCTCAGACCATATCCAAGAGTGGCATAGATGGAAGAGATTGATTAAAGCCTTCATACCGTCGGAGTTTCTCCTTGAGTGGTTCCTTAAATCATTACTACCTTATATAGCACATGATGTTTCTACATTCGGAGTTCAGAACGAGGAACAATCCATTTTGAGGGCACAGGAATTGGACTTGATTTATGCTCAGTCCAGTTTGTTATATGAGATCATTCCTAATGCTCCGCGTTCTAGTTTCGACCCTAAGGTCAAACCTGGACCACATGCCGATGGCATTGTTGGTTGTACGAGTACTAAACTTGTGGATTTGGTTGTGAAAAAGGCCAGTCAATTATCTATCAACCAATATGCCTCGGGGCAAGCCACGGCTTTGTCTCAACCCACCCAAACGATGAGTGTGCTTGCGGTACAATCGTCGGACCAGAAGGGTAACCAACAACCCGGAAGGAATAAAAAGAAATGTAAAAACAATCATAAGGGTGGGAATAAGAATGAAAATGCCAACTCTAATGACAAGAACGCCCAAAATGTTGGGGGGGGACAAGCAACCTAAACGTAAGGTTAAGTTTCCTTGCAAGTTGTGTAAGGATGATCACCTCACTCACTTATGCCCTCGGATAGAAGAAGCCTCGAGATTCATAGTGCAGGGCCCAGCTGTGGTAACCAACCCTTTACCTCATAATCAAAACATGAACTCGAGGACCCATGATCAGTCTGGTGGGAATCAAGATCTGTCGGAGGCTTGTAGTGGTCATGGTTGCATCAATATGGTGCGTGCTGCTAAGGTTGCGACTCGTGCGAAGGACTATGGTTCGTCACAACCAGACCTTGGAAATGAACCTACTCCACCTAAGAGTTCTTTGCGTATTAAAAAACCTGTGGATAAACCGGAAGTTGCTCCTCGCATTCCTAAGGGAGTCCTTAAGTGTTCAGGGCACAATCCTAATGCCCAAACCGTCCAGAACTATTCTGTTGTCGAGAATTTGGGCCACACTCCTTGTGCGATGTCTGCACTCGAAGTACTTCAGAGTTGTCCTTCTGCTCTTGGTGTGCACTCGAAGCTTTGCTTTCTGCTCTTGGTGTTAACGATGATAATTCTTCCTCTGTCATCAAATTTAAAACCGCGGGACTTCAGCCTCGCTTTCCTTACTATGTGTCTCTCTTGATTCACGTAGAATGTCTTAACATGACCATTAAATGCACTGTGATTGACGAAGGCGCTGTTGCTTCCGTGATGTCTTTGGCATGTTGGAAGGGTTTGGGTTCCCCCGAGTTGTCTAAATCCACTACCATGTTGACTGCTTTTGATGGAAGATCGTTTTGACCGCACGACATTCTTCCTTCTCTTAAGGTCCGTTTGGGAGGGAAGACCGTTGTGATAGAGGTCGAGGTGGTTGATATGCCCCTTGACTACAATTTGTTGTTGGGAAGGAATTGGATGTACAGTATGCAAGCCGTAGCTTCTTCTCTATTTCGAGTTGTATGTTTTTCGTTTAATGGGAAGATAGTTACGATTGATCAAACGTCATTCAAGAATCTGCCTGTTACCACATCTTTGGGAGCTTCTATCCTGATTGTCCAGCACTCTCAGTCGACAACTGGGAGTGTGGGTGTTGGAATGTATCCATCCCTTATGGGAAGCTTTTGTTGTCCTGCACCCATCCTTATGATAGGGTCTAGTTCCAGTGAGGCTTCGTTGTCTGTGAGATCGATGTCTTTTCGCACAAACCATATGGAGGATCCTTGGATTCTTCCTACACCATATCCTTCATATGAGCCCATCGAAACGGACATGCCGTTGCCTGCAACTATGATAGCATATCAAGCTAATCTTGGATCTATTGCAGAGCCTAGTCCTTCCTCTTCGCGGACGGAGGAGGAGGACCCTTATGTGCTGCCTGCATGGGTAGTGCAGTTTTTTCACACACATGATTGCCTTGATAGTGTTTTTCCTTCAGAAGAGGCTATTATTGAGGCTATGTCTGGGGTTGAGCCACCTTGGGAAGAGTTGCATCATAGATCTTATTTTCTTCCCGAGCTTGACCGTTTGGAGTGTGAAGACTATAGGGAGATTCTTAGTGAGAGAATTGGTAGTCCCATGGTTTCGTTAAGCTCTCCTGGTCCGATGGCTGATGGAAACATGGCAAATATATTTCCTACCATTCCTATCAATATCTCTCGCGATCCTGGCAAGATTGAGAATGTCTATATTGGGGCAGAATGTTCCCATGCTGAGATTCAAGAGTATACCGAGCTATTCAAAGAATTTCGTGATGTATTTGCTTGGTCATACGAATAAATGCTAGGTATTGACCCTCACATTGTTGAACATGAGATTAAGACTTATCCTGATGCTAAGCTTGTTCGACAACGTTTGCGTGCGGTGAATCCTAGGAAAGCACCCGCGATTAAGGTTGAGATAGAAAAGCTATTGAATGCCGGTTTTATCTATCCCGTTCCCTTGACGGAGTGGGTTTCAAACTCCGTTCCGGTTGATAAGAAGGAGGGAACGATCCGCATATGCACTGATTTCGGTGACATGAATCGTGCCTGTCCTAAAGATAATTTTTCCACGCCATTTATCGATCAGATTTTGGATGAGTGTGCGGGAAGCAAGGTATTTTCTTTTATGGATGGCTTTTCTGGATACAATCAGATACAGATTAAACCCGAGGACCAACATAAGGCTGCTTTCATTTGTCCTTGGGGTACCTTTGCATATCTAAAGATGCCCTTCGGCCTTAAAAACGCCGGAGCCACTTTTCAGCGGGCTATGACTTTAATCTTCCATGATCTCAAATCGATTATTGATGTCTTTTTGGATTACCTTAATACTCATTCTCATATGAGAATGCGTCATTCCTACCATTTGAAATTAGTGTTTGAAAGGTGCCGCCATTATTTGTTTAGGTTAAATCCTCACAAGTGCATTTTTTGCATGAAGTCTGGTCGCTTATTAGGGTTCATTGTCTCCAAAGAGGGTATAAGAGTCGACCCTTTAAAGGTTGAGGCAATACTTCAATTATCTCCCCTGAAAAACATTAGACATCTTCAATGTTTGCTAGGCATGGAAAAATTCTTACGGAGATTCATCGTGAATTTTGCCAATTTGACTAAAGGCTTTATGCGTATTTTGAAGAAGGACACTACCTTTTGCTGGGATGAGCGAGCCCAGGAGTCCTTTGATGTGCTTAAGTGAGCCTTAGCATCGCCCCCGATGATTATTCCACCTGACTATAGCCGTGACTTTCTACTTTATGTGGCCGCGTCCATGGAGACGATTGGTATGTTTTTGGTTCAAGAGGATGAGGAGCTCCAGGAGCATGTCATATATTATTTGAGCCGAAACCTTATAGATGCAGAGATTTGTTATTTCCATGTGGAGAAGCTTGCCTTAGCTACCGTTCATGCGGTTCAAAGATTGAGACACTATATTCTTCTTCACCAAACCTTGGTAGTTGCCCATGTCAATCTATTTTAGTTTGTCCTCACAAGAAGGATGATAGGGGGAAAGTATAATAAGTGGATTGTCATCCTACAAGAATTCGATCTCGAGTTTGTTTCGGCAAAATTGAAGCATTAGAGAGAATTTGAGGTAAAAAATGGGCCTCCTAAGAGAAGTACTACAAAAATATAAGATATATTAAAATATTATGAGTTAGGGGTTTTATGGGTAGGTATATATGACAACTCACCTCCTACACTACTTTTTATGCACAATATAATAAACCATGGTTGAGTTACTTTTCTAAATTGACTATAAATAAAATTAATAAAATAACTCTACAATGGTGTGACTAAGATTCATTATAAATTCCAAAATTTTTATTGTCCTTTAGCATTTATTTGGT